>JAVSCE010010116.1:0-25606 GCA_032199065.1 Smutsia gigantea
AAAACCAAGTCTGCAACGTCCTGTGGTGAGCCGCCCCAGTCCCAGCCTTCTGGATCTCTGGACACGGCCCTGAGACCACAGCGTGGCCCGCAAATGCCCACTCTGGGCCAGCACCCATGCGCTTCCTGCAAGAGAACACACAGTGGGCTGGGGAGCTGGGTGAGTGGGCTGATGTGAGGCCGGGCTTACCTGGACAAGGATGGGTAGTAGAGCATGAGCCCTCCCTCCACGCAGAGCAGGGTGGCCAGGCCCCACGCCATGGTGTGGTAGAGCAGGACGGTGCTGGGAGAGAAGCAGACGGGTTGCCCACACCTGAGCAGGGCCGGCAAGGCCAGTGGCAGAAAGCACAAGCACCACCATCCGGAACAGTCAGGAAAACGTACACTGAGCAAACCCTGGCAAAGCGTTGCCTTATTTTGCCTCTGCATTTTGTTTTTTAATTAAACTGCAATTCCTGCAGCATTTAAAAGGGAACAACTCAATGGCATTTAGCAAACTCGCCAGGCTGTGCAACTGCCAATTCCAAATGTTTTCATCCGCCCAGAAGGAAGCCCCATCCCCTTTAGCAGTCACCTCGCCCCCACCCCTGGCAGCCATAGTCCGCCTTTTGTCTCCATGCATTTGCCTCTTCTGGACATCTCATCGAAAAAGAATCACACAACATGTGGCTCATTCACTCAGCATAACGCTTTCAGGGCTCAGAGCTCGGCCCGGGCTCCTTGTAAGCCCTCCCGAGCACCCACTCACCCAGTACGCAGGCAGCACCTGTCCCCATCCTTCCCAACGTCCCCTCAGCACCTCTCACACACGTGGGCCACCCCTCAGTGCAAACCAAGAGGAGGGTGTGCAAAGGCACGTGTTCCGGGAGAGCACGGAGCTTCCTTCTGTCTCCCTGCCGTGCACCGCATGGTTAACACCCTTGGTGGCCCCCAGCACTCACCTGGTACTCCACACGCCCTGCCCTGCTCCACCAAAGGGTTCGCAGCAGCCAGCCCTGCAGCCAGCAGGAAGATGTACAGCTGGCCATGACCTAGCAGACTCCTGGCAAAGGCGCAACCCCAGCCTGCAGGGTTCTCCCTCTGAAGATCAGCTATGTAGATGGGGAGTGGTCAGGGCCAGAGTGAGAGGACGCCCTCCTCCAGCAAGCCGAGGGCAGACAGACAGAGATGCATACAGGGATGGGCCACTTCACAGCCAGCTCTCTGGCAGACCATAAGGAAACAAGTCCAACCTGCTTTGCCTCCCACATTCTAACCAGTCCTGGAGCAGCCCTGGCCTGCCTCTGGGATGGGAAGCAGGTGGGGTGTGCTTTGCATGTGACTCTGAAAATGAAGTCAGAGGCTTTGCATGTGACTCTGAAAATGATGGAGCAGCTTTCTGCAGGGCGCTGGCTTGCTGCTTCCTGTGGGATCTCTGCGTTTCAGACCCTCACCCTGGGCTGGAGGGGGAGGTGGGAGGAGGCAGACCAGGGGTGAGGCCGGGAGAGGCCAGAGTTAGAGCTGGCCAAAGCCTGCTCCACAGTCCCCTGGCTTCCAATGGCCACACAGGGAAGGAGTCAGATCTGGGCAGGGTCACTCTGGTGGCAGCCGCTGTAATACCTGATAGGACCCAAAAGCCACACCAGGGCCAGAGGCTAAACTCCTATGAGCCGAGGTCAGGAGCAACCACTGCTCCGGCTCCCATGCCTCTATCTGAGTGACCAGGACACAGTCTTCCTGTCCAGACATGCAGCAGTCTTCCCCAGACTCCCTTTCCTCTCGCACTTTCGTTTCGCAGAACGTGGAGTGACAATTCAGGATTTTCCCATGATCTCAAGCGCCTTCTGATATTGTTTAAAACCTGCATATCCCACACCTGGACCCAAAGTAACACATTACATTTTAACTTCTAATCTGTCATCAGGACATGTTTTAGGACTTGGATTAAAAGAAAAAAATTCTCCAAAGGGAACTCTCCTACACTGCTGGTGGGAATGCAAATTAGTTCAACCATTGTGGAAAGCAGTATGGAGGTTCCTCAAAAAACTCAAAATAGAAATACCATTTGACCCAGAATTCCACTCCTAGGAATTTACCCTAAGAATGCAGCAGCCCAATTTGAAAAGGACAGATGCACCCCTATGTTTATTGCAGCACTATTTACAATAACCAAGAAATGGAAGCAACCTAAGTGTCCATCAGTAGATGAATGGATAAAGAAGAGGTGGTACATATACACAATGGAATATTATTCAGCCATAAGAAGAAAACAAATCGTACCATTTGCAACAACATGGATGGAGCTAGAGGGTATTATGCTCAGTGAAATAAGCCAAGCCGAAAAAGACAAGTATCAAATGATTTCACTCATGTGTGGAGCATAAGAGCAAAGAAAAAAACTGAAGGAACAAAACAGCAGCAGACTCACAGAACCCAAGAACAGACTAATAGTTACCAAAGGGAAAGGGACTGGGAAAGATGGGTGGGAAGTGAGGGGTAAGCAGGAAAAAGGGGCATTACGATTAGCAGATGTAATGTTGGGGGGCATGGGGAGGGCTGTACAACTCAGAGAAGACAAGTAGTGATTCTATAGCATCTCACTACGCTGATGGACAGTGACTTTAATGGGGTTGGTGGGGGGGACCTGATGAAGGGGTAGTTTAATAACCATAATATTGCACATGTAATTGTAGATTAATGATACCAAAATAAATTATATCAATAAAAAAAAACATACCAGCAAAAAAAAGAAAAAAAGAAAAAAATTCCCCTGTGCCAAAGAAAATAGCTAAAGACTGGAAGGATCTAGAAGGGAATGTGGAATTTAATCCAGACATACCTGCAAAGCCTGGCCCCCTGCCTGGAATTCCTCAGGCCCCGTCCCCGTCCGCTGCAGGCACTTAACTGCCACCCACAGATTCAACTCTGCCCTCACTCTGGGAACAAGATCTCCTAACAGAGGAGCGACAGAAGCTTCCGGACCCACGCTCTCCGCTCTGGCTCAGCCTACCCAGTGCTGGCCCCTCAGAGCCCTCACACCAGGAAGCGTGGCTTCTGCCAGGGATGTAGGGGGCTGGGTCTCAGTGGCTACAAGGGAGCACCTTTTATCTCTCTGCTCTGTGCACCCCACTCCTTCTGATGGCAAGCTCACTTCACTCCAACAGTCTTCCCAGCGCTGGACCCCTGCCCTTGCTCTTGCCTGTGGGAGGTGTGTGGATGCCTCACATCCTGGAATGTTCACTTCCTGCATGATGGGTGCATCCTCCGGAGCCACACTCTGCCAGGCATCCTCTAGTCTCTGCATACCCCAAGCAACCTGCCTTTTCTGGGTGTGAGGAGGGCTTGCTGGTGGCTGTTCTGGCTTCCCAGAGCTCGGCCTCTCCCCCGTCCCCTGGGTCCAGACAGCTCTCAGGCTGCCCTGTCGAACCCCGGTGCCCCAAGGGTGGGGCTGAACCAATCACCGCAGGAGGCATACTCTCCTTCCAGCTTCCTTCTGGTGCTCCAAGGCTCCTCTTCCATCTACAACTGGCAGTCTAGGAGACCTCTGGGGCCATAGCTCCAATTCCTCCAAAACTGAGTGATGGAGCCATCAGACAGGGACACATGCATGCACTGGGCCTCAGGGACAAACTCTTCTCATGCTGCTAGCTGCCTACCCAAAGCCATTTTCCTTTTTCCTTCATAGTGTAAGCCAGATATCATGCACAGTAGCAGCATGCTTGGCTAGCTAACTATATCATGAATCTAAATTCTGGCCTCATAAAATGGAATTGTTGTGTGAAATACCCTGGGAGGCTACTTAAAGGCAGCTGGCTCAGTGGAAAACAGGCCCCTTCTGCATTGCCCTCTTCCTCCTTCCTGATGCTTGGGATGCAGATGTAATGGCTGGAGATCCCACAGCTATCATAAGCCATGACACCTTGAGGAAGTCACACGACAGGATAGTGGAACAAGAAGAGAGAGGAGCTTGGGTCCATCATAAGAGCCCTAGATTGCCTACCTCCGGCCTTTTTTAGCATGAAAGAGACACACAGCTTCTCTGTCACTTATTTTTGTTTCCCCAATACACATGTATATCCCAGCTAACCACAGCCCACAGCTCCTGAGAGCCTCCTGAGTGCCAGGTGCCATCCTTACCCATTCACGTGTACCATGGCCTCGCCTCCTCCCATAAGCTCACAAGTGGGTACCATTTTACAGCTGAGAAAACAGAGGCCTAGCGAGGTCATGCAACCTGCCAGCAGTTCTGCAGACAGTGAGTGACTGGGCAGGCATTCAAACCCCCCAGTGCCTAAGTGCTGTGAGACTCCTGCCCAGGTAGCCACCTGTGGCTCCCGGCTTCCAGAGTGAGCATGGAGTGTCAACACACACTTCCAAGCACTTTTTTCCCTCGAACCTCTAGATAAAGTAAAAAATTGTTCATATTCGTGCCAATTCTTTTTTAGTATTTGTCCAGTTCCAAATGTTTGAATTTGTTAAACTACTTGTTTTCAATAGTTTGAATCTGCCTTTGGCCTTTTATAAAAATGAGCGGCTATAGATGTTTCTGGGTGCAGGAGCCCGCCAACAGACTCTAATGGACTGTGTCTGCTGTAGTGAAGAATACTGTGGAGTGCTCGACACTGTCTCTGACCTTTCCTCACCCATGTAGGGCAGAAAGCCTTTTTTTCCTCAAATACCTCAGTCCTGCCGATCTCTGGATGACCAAGTAGGTGTCCACCGCATAGCAGAACCACCACCAGAAGCAGGCACTGTACAGCAGCTCGATCCACACCTGTACAGGAAGAGCTGGCGTCAAAGCTCCGGACCCAGGCACCCGACTGCCCCGTCCATGACAGGACTGGCAGGTGGCCTGCTTCCTCTGACCTCAGGAAGCAGCACACGAAAGCCCTCCAGAGACCCATGGGCAGTCTCGGAACCAAGGGCAGCTGAAGAGCTCAGGTGTGCAGCTTAAGCTAGTGTCAGGGGCTCATAGGCCTGGGACTGGAAGCTGGCTGAGAGCGAAGGAGCGTGGGTAGAAGCAGGGGGCAGCAAGGGGCTTCCACTGTCTGAGGCAGTGCAAGGTCATTGTGCCCTGGTGTGGGCTGGGACAGATGCTCCATTCACTGGGGTGCAAAGCAGGGAGGGAGGGGGAGGGGGGAGGCTGACAATTCTGGTACTGACCACAGGGCCAGCGTGGCATCACTGTACACAGAGATCCTTCCCTGAGCGTCGACTCAGCAGACAGAACAATAGGTATATTTAAATGTATATTTCATTAACTAAAGTACATCCAGTAAATCAAAATGACTTCCTTTTTATATCTTTTCTTTTTTTTTCTTTTTTTTGCCAGCTGGTTTTGACTGGCTCCACCTATAATAAGGTCTTTACATATATGTATGCCTGAGGGTGCATGGAGGGAGGACCCTCACTGAGTGTGCACCAGGCAGCCCTGGGGGGATGTTAAATCACAGATGGCCTCCATCCCAGGGTTCCTGATCAGCAGGCCTGGGGGAGGGGGCGGGGCTCTAAGAATCTGCATTTCTAACAGACCCCAGTGGGTTGGGACCCCACTTTGAGGATCCCTGCATAACAGGAGCATAGGGAGTGTACTTACTGCACCCCCCACGCAGAAGGCAGCAGGCCCAAGGTCCGTCGCATTCACGTCTGAGATGTTTTCAATGAAATTTGGGAATCCTAACCACACCACAGACCGGACTATGATACCTAAGGGGGAATTAGACAATATTTTGTATATCGTGCTAATTCAAATCTAAAGCTATCTTGTTCTGCAAAAGGATGGATGGATGGATGGATGGATGGATGGATGGATGGATAAGAAGGGAGTAAAAAAAGAAAGAGGGAGGAAGGAGCAAAACACAACATCGGTGTGTGCAGAGACACAGAAAAAAAGTAACAACTGAGAAAATCATTAATATGGTGGCAAAGTAATCCAAGGTATTTTGGTTTCAACTTAAATCATAATTAACAACCATCCTGCCCCTAATTTTTGTGTGTGTTTTTTTTACTTTGCATTAATAAGTGATTATGCGCCTCTTCAGCAGCTGGTGTTAGCAAAACTGGACAGCTACATGTAAGAGAATGAAACTGGACTACTGTCTAACCCCATACACCAAAGTAAACTCAAAATGGATCAAAGACCTGAATGAAGTCATGAAACCATAAAACTCTTAGAAGAAAACATAGGCAAAAATCTCTTGGACATAAACATGAGCGACTTCTTCATGAACATATCTCCCCGGGCAAGGGAAACAAAAGCAAAAATGAACAAGTGGGACTATATCAAGCTGAAAAGCTTCTGTACAGCAAAGGACACCATCAGTAGAACAAAGACATCCTACAGTATGGGAGAATATATTCATAAAAAACGTATCTGATAAAGGGTTGACATCCAAAATATATAAAGAACTCACGCACCTTAACAAACAGAAAGCAAATAATCCAATTAGGAAATGGGCAGAGGACATGAATAGACACTTCTCCAAAGAAGAAATTCAGATGGCCAACAGGCACATGAAAAGATGCTCCATCGCTAATCATCAGAGAAATGCAGATTAAAACCACAATGAGATATCACCTCACACCAGTGAGGATGGCCAACATCCAAAACACAAACAACAACAAATGTTGGCGAGGATGTGGAGAAAAGGGAACCCTCCTACACTGCTGGTGGGTCTGCAAATTAGTTCAACCATTGTGGAAAGCGGTATGGAGGTTCCTCAAAAAACTCAAAATAGAAATACCATTTGACCCAGGAATTCCACTCCTAGGAATTTACCCTAAGAATGCAGCAACCCAATTTGAAAAGGACAGATGCACCCCTATGTTTATTGCTGCACTATTTACAATAGCCAAGAAATGGAAGCAACCTAAGTGTCCATCAGTAGATGAATGGATAAAGAAGATGTGGTACATATACACAATGGAATATTATTCAGCCATAAGAAGAAAACAAATCCTACCATTTGCAACAACATGGATGGAGCTAGAGGGTATTATGCTCAGTGAAATAAGCCAAGCCGAAAAGACAAGTATCAAATGATTTCACTCATATGTGGAGTATAAGAACAAAGAAAAATACTGAAGGAACAAAACAGCAGCAGACTCACAGAACCCAAGAACGGACTAATAGTTACCAAAGGGAAAGGGACTGGGGAAAATGGGCGGGAAGGGAGGGATAAGGGGGCAAAAGGGGCAGAACGATTAGCAGACGTAATGTTGGGGGGGGCGCGGGGAGGGCTGTACAACTCAGAGAAGAAAGTAATGATTCTATAGCATCTCACTACGCTGATGGACAGTGACTGTAATGGGGTTGGTGGGGGGGACCTGATGAAGGGGGTAGTTTAAAAACCGTAATATTGCACAAGTAATTGTAGATTAATGATACCAAAATAAATTATAAAAAAAAAGAAGTGATTATGCAAATAACAGTATTTCTTGGGTATATTCTTAATGTCATGTTAATTATTCCTCTCACATAAAAAAGAATTGAAAAAGCACATTTCTCAAATTTAAAAAGATCTTTCATTTTTTAAAAAACTATTTTCACAAAGTAGCTCCTGATAATTTGCTTTTGACACTTATTATTTCTGTTTTCCTTGCTGTCAGACCCAAATATCTAACTCTGCTCACAACAGTACACAAACTTAAGATGTATATTCAGGTTCTCTGTTAGGCAATGCAATATTCCTTGTGTAAGCATGCACTATGTAATATACTACTAAAGGGGGAAATAAACACTTCCTAATATACTACTGACTGTATCTTATATGATACACTACTAGATATGTTATACACCTCTAAAGGGGAAGTATGAACACTAAAAAGCTTCAGGTGTATCTTCTCATTGGCAAGCACTGCTAACAAAAATAATGTTGTTTTTCTGTGTAGTGCTTTATTGTTCTCAATATATATCATTCTTTTGAGCTCAAGAAATGCACCATGTTTTTTGTAACTATATGCAGTGATGGATGTTAATTACACTTACCGTGGTAATCATTTTGTGATGTTTTAAGTAAAGTCATGCTGTACACCTTAAACAGTGCTATACGTCAATTATATCTCAATAAAACAAAAAAACAATGCCCTGTGAAGTAAGCATCCATATTTCTTCTTTTTCAGTGAGGAGGTCCAGTCACCAAGCCTTCCCTTCCTTCCGTCTCTCATTGTCCTTTATCACGCACCTCCTTCTGAAGGCAACGGGATATACAATTATGATTTCTCTGACCCACTAAAGACACTTGGGTGCATCTCTACGTCCAGATAGTCAAGTAACAGAAACTAAATTACTATTAAGAGGCTTTTCCAAAATGCTTTAGCAGAATCAGGAAGAAGAACAATTTTTGACTTAATTATCCTGCATCAAAATGATTTTATCCCTAATAGAAAATGCCTTCCTGCCTTACTCCCCAAGGCTAAGAAAGTGACTGGAGGTTCCACAGCATTTATTCAAAGTGAAGGTTCTTGAATGTGTCCCATCACACCGAGACAGAATGGGAGACCTGGACCCTGGGACACACAGCGGCCTGTGCCCAGAGAGCTGCTCAAGGCAGGTTACAGGCTGTGGCCATCCTCTCAGGCAGTTCAAGGACCACCAACAGCCCTTAATTCAAGAGTGAACATGAAAAATATTCATCTCTACCCTGTGCGGCAAAGATGGCCCTGCACAAAGCCCAAGAGCACAGCATGGCTGTGTCCCTGTAAGACCATACTTATCGATGCTGATACTTAAACCTCATAGAATATTTACATGCCAGGAAATATTACCTTTTTTTGATTTAAAAAAACATCTTAAAATGTGAAAACATTCTTAGCTTGGGAGTCACAGAAAAAAAGCAACAGACAGGATGTGGCCTGCTACCTTGTGTATAAAACCCAAGCCTGAGAGTGTGTGTCTGACACATATATATCTATCAGGTTTGCTTCCTGATTCTGCTAAATCATTTTGGAAATGATTTTGTGTAGGTAACAAAATATTAACTGTTAGTCTCTCACTGGTGAATAATTGTGGATCCATTATATTATCTGGGTTTTGCTTAACAGCGCTATTTAAAGTTACCCTAGTAAACTTCCAATAACACAATAAACTTTTTTTTTTAAAGTCCCTTGGACATAATTCTTACCGTCCATCTTGTTTTGCAGAGACCCCTAGTGATCCCGTCGGGTCCCTAGGGCTCCGCCTCCGCCCTCCTACTTCTTGGTCGTCTGAGTATGAAGACGCCTTGGCCCAACCCTGCCCCCCGCCCGCTCTTAGCAGTGCAGCGACCAGGTACGAACCCGCGGGCCGCACGCCCTTATGCGTGCACGGGCCAGCTCCCAGCCACGGGCCTAGCATCCTTAACCGTGCACGGACCAGGTCCCAACCCCCGCGGGCGATGCGCCCTTACTTGAGCACGGACCACGTCGCAACCAGCGGGCCGCTCGCTCTTATGCGTGCACGAATCTGCTCCCAACCCTCGAGCCCCGTGCCCTTACGCGTTCGTGGACCAGGTCCCAGGTCACGAGCCATGCGCTTCTATCCGTGCACGGACCACGTCGCAACCCGCGGGCCGCGCGCCCTTACTCGTGCACGGAACAGCTCCCTGCCACGGGCCCAGCATCCTTACGCGTGCACGGATCAGGTCCCAGCCAGGGGCCGCGCGCCCTTACCCAGGCAGCCAAGCAAGTCACAGGCGGCGGCGGCGCGCAGGATGCGGGCCGCGGCCGGGAGGCTGGCCGAGGCCTGCGAGGTCGGGGAGGGGGTTCCGGGGCCCGCGGGCCGGCGCCGGGACAGCAGCTGCAGGAGACCAAGCGCCAGGCGAAGCGCACCGCTGCCCAGGCACAGCGCGTGGAACGCCGTCGGCTGAAAGCTGAGCATGAGCTGGGTGGCGGCGTCCCGCGTGGGGCAGCAGAAAGTGCCCAGGCGCGGCGAGGCCATGGGCAGCGCTCTGGACGTAGCTCGGGTCTGCCGAGAACCCGCCGGCCCGCCTGGGTCATGTGCTCGGCCTTCGGCGGCGGGGGGCGCATCATGTGCCCTGGGCCTCCCCCTCACCCCCGCCGCAATCTCCAGCGCGGGGAAAAGGCCCCCAGCTTTTGCGAGCTGCGCCTTCTGCAAACGCCACGAGGTCTCACGAGGGTGCTGCCCGCTGGGGAGGAGGATGGCTGGGGGAAGAGAAGCCCAGGGTTCGGGAGGTCAGCCTTCTCCCCTTTCACCAAGCCTTCCCCCAGGCTAACATCTCGTTGGAACTGATCGTCCCAGAAAAGCATGCTTTAGACACCAGATCTTACCTATTTGGGACCCTGACAGGAACCAGAACACGGTCATAAACTGTGTCTGAAGCGATCAGTGTTAAAATAGTGCTTTTTTATGGTCCGTCTCTCCAACGGAAATAATCCCACAGCGGTAGGATTTTCGTTTAAAATCAACAAATAAATCTTAAAGAAGGGGGAACCTACTTGCCTAACTAGACATATGCACACACATAGTTGCATCTTCTCATTAAGCGCTGTTTGATTTTAACTCAGCTACAACACTACAGGGTTAAGTTTTCTGACATTGGAGATTAGCAATCAGGAATAAATCTGTTCCGAAAAAAAAGTTATTAAGTTCATCACATTTTTAAAACTTTTTTTCCCTACGTATTTCATGATAGATTGAAAAATCATGCTTTATTCTAGATGCATAAAAGTTTCAAAATTATATCATTAATAATAACAATAAATATACTGAGGGAAGTTAAAGCGGAAAAAAAAGCTCTTCAAAAAAAGACTGAAAATGAAAGAGCCCCTTCTAGGTTATGGCTTTACTAAACAAAGCTTCATTTTTAAACAAGAGAAAGAAAACCCAGCTCTATCCTATTAATAGGCCCTTTGGCAACCCTGAATCAGACACCCTTTGACCTTTCCAACCAGAAATGGGCCCCTTTGCAGGTCTTCCCCAATCAACCAAAGTTAAGGCGTGCCCACTGGTTTCCTCCATCTTCTCTTATTCAAGACTGCGGTGCAAACACCCACCTGCCCGGATTCCCCACAGGGTCTCCTCTCCATTTCCACACCAGCTCTGCAGTCTGGAGTAGGGCAAGGCTCCGTGCTTTCTTCCGCAAGCCCAGGACAGAGCTTCCTGTTTGCACCCGCACAAGACAGATAGGAGGCTGCCTGCCAGATGGAAAGCAGAGCCTTTAACAAAGGGCTTCAAACCCAGCACTTCCAAAGTCCCGGCCTGGCCCCAGGGACAGCTGCTGTGCCAGAAGCCTGGAACAGACCCACATTGTCAAAATCTTAAACCACTCTTCAGTATTACACACTTGCTTGTACAAACAGTACGAAAACATCCTAGAGATCCTCCCCTAAACGCTGACTTGTCAGTCCTTCAGGAAGCACCGATCTTGCTATCTATTCTGGACGGTTGTGATCTCGTACCTTTGCTCTTGGAAAGCAGAGGTTGCTTCTGGATGTTCGTGTGTGGAATGTGCATTAAAAGGAAAAGGAGCATCTGGACATTTGTCCGAAAGCTGAAGGTCTGGGTGGTCAATCAATGTGAAAGAGCCACTGCATTTCAGTCTCTGTTTTCTGCCCAAGCTACACACACCCCACCTCTCTGCTTCCCGTGTGCAAACCTTTGGAGTCTGTATGATTCAGGTGCCCAGCATTCAGGGCTGAGACTCTCAGGGGGTCAGTAGTTAGAATTGCCTTGGGGAGGAAATTATTATACATGAAGTTTCTCTGGCCAGATGGGCTCAGATGACTGCTACAGATGGGCTTCAGAGCAAACTTGCACAAGGATGGATGTAAGACTACATTTTCTTGACTGTCAAGAAAGTAAGAAAGAACCTGAAATTAGTACGAGAAATAAACCTGAGATTACAGAACCTTTTTTGTGAAACAGTGCAATTACAATATGTGCAAAAGTAGACAGGTAAAACACACACATTTGGGAGGGCCAAATGTCTGCAAGTAATGTAGGTGTGAGAAACACAGAGATGACACGCAGCGCCACAGTGAGCTGAGGATGGATGCCGAGATACGTGTGCAGCCACCATCAAGCCCTTTAAGCATATGAAGTGCATTTTTGCAGCCAGCCTCCCTCTGTCTCTCCCTCCCTCCGTTTAGAACCTGGATCCCATCTTACACTTTCAGTCTGGGCTGCCCAGGAATTGCCCTGTTGTCCTGGCTTTCCCTCACTCCACAGTTCACAATTTGCCTACTTCCCTCCCGCCTGATCAGTTAGGCTAGGCGCTGGAATAGCTCAGGGGGGTTCTCTCCCACGCAACTTACTTTTCACAGTGAGTCAGTCCCCTGGCATCCAGATGCCTCAACAGCAAAGGACTGAGATCATGGTGAGAATCTGAAGTATGCCCTAGGGCCCAGTGGAGGAGGTGGCCGGGAGCTGATGGATGGGCTGTTCTGATGTACAGTTAGCAGCAGCCTAAGGGAGGAGAGCGTAATTCACGATACGTCACCTCCTCTCTTTGGGCAGGTGCTATGCTCTGTATTTTACATTCATTGCCTCATTCAATATTTAGAATGAGCCCTTCAGGTGGGTTTTACTGATACTTCAACTGATGTGGACATTATGTAAATTAATGGCCATGGCTATGTTCTAATATAACTTTATTTACAAAACTGGCAAAGAGCTAGACATTTTGGCCCTATAGGTGTAGCCACAGAAACTCTGGCTTTTCCCATAGCTGGGCAGCTAAGCCCCCAGTGCTGGGAGGTCAACACCTGCAGGGGGAGGCAGACAAGTCAAAGAGATAAGAAGCTGGAAGCTGCTGGCAGGTAGGTTGCTCATTTTCCTCCCTCCCTATGGAAGCTCCTGAGGAGCATTTTCATACGGCCCTGTGCAATCCGCTGTGTTTCTTGGGAATCTGTGGCCAGTTCATAAATGTACGCCCTTTAATTTGCTCTTCCTTCTTCCTTGCTTCACTTTCCTATGATCCTGGGGTCCTGTGGCATTCCCCAGTAAAGCTTTAGCACACAATTTGCCTTGGGCTCTGTTTCTAAGGAACCCAGGCTAAGACATCTGCCTTCCTGATAAAGGATTTCAGCTGCTCCAGCCACAGCCCTCCTTCGGGTCCATCTGATAACCAGTAGTATCTTGGCCTTTCAATTCATTTCAGTTTAGCAGAAATTTATCAAGCATCATGTGCAAACTGATTCAGCAAAGATGAAGAGACAGCCTGTGTCCAATAAATATGGGAGCGTTACCAGACCTTTAAAGAAGAACACATAAAGGACAGAGGCATTGCCAGAGCGAAATAAATGGGTTACTCACAGACGTCAATGGAGGAGGGTGGAAAGAGATAGGGGTTGAATTTGGTTTAAAGTTAAATTGTGCTTTTTGAAAAACAAACATTTACATGATATCAGGCCTGTGAACAGAATTAATCAACTTCAATGTGCCTTCCCTTGCAGATATCATTGAAAAAGCAGATTTTGATTCCGGGTGTTTGGGGTGAGGCCCAAGACTCTGCATTTCTAGCAAGCCCCCACATGGATGCTGCTCGTCGGAGGCTCCTACTTCAAGTGCAAGGCCCTAGAGCTTGTATCTCAACCTGAAAGAGAAAGGGCAAACCCAGGCCATATTTAAACTTGGGGAGGGCTTAGTTAAAAAGAGATGCAGAAAAAGCGATTAACATCCAAGGAAGCCAAAGAGAAAAGGAGGAGTCAGGGATGGCAGCGTAAGGTTAGCAGTGAGGAGCCACATCCTCGCTTCTGGCCCAGGCAGCCCCAGGGAGTGAGAAGTGTTTGGACTAGCTTGGGGCTGAAGTCAGGATGCCAGGAGCAAAAAGAAGCAAATGGAGGAGGAGGAAGGCAGCTAAGGCCCTGGAGAGACCAACAGAAGTAATACTGTGTTGATAAAGAGAAAATGTCTTGATGGTGCTTTCTGGATGAATCTTAAAGGACATCTCCCCTGGTGTACGTAAAAGAGGGGGCCAGGCTCTTACAAACTCCAACAAGGGCCTCTTGCTCGGCTGAGCAGCTCAGTCCCCTTAAGAGGCCTATCTAACTGCCAACAACCCGCCTTCCTACACATCATTTTACATGCTTCCTCTCTGAAACCCAACCAGCCAGGTGTCAAATAAATAAAGCTCACGTGGAAGGCAAGACAGGATTTGCCTGACAGAGATCCTATATTCAATTCGCAGCTAAATTGGCTGAAATACAGCCATTCTATAAAGAGAGAATGTGAATGCGTAGCCCTATTATTTTTAAATAAATGTTTAATGACTAAGAGAATGGAGCCACAAATAAATGAGCAAGCATGAGCTATTAAGGATAGTTCAATGGTGAACTGAATTAAGTCAAGGAACATGTTTCACATGTAAATGCACATACTGTGCAATTTCAGATGTACATGAAAACATATGCAATTCTATATTCCTTCATGGTAAGAAACAACTGTTTATACATTTACGCATCTGAAGACATTTTTCTGCCATTCTTTATAATGAGGAATACCAGCATTTCATTTCAGTTCACCTTATCCTGTATGCTGACATTTGGGCCTTTCATCTCTATAAGAGAAAAAGCTTTGGTTTTTAATGAAAATTTCCAATAGCCAAAAAGGAATGTAATGATTTTGAGACCTGGTCCTCAGCTGTGCATTTCAGGTCAATTGACAAAAACTCAAAGCTGATTAAAGGCAAATGCTTTCACATAAATCTGCTCTCTTTGGAGTGGTTTTAAAAGTACACACACACATGCACGCACACACTGTTTGTTTAAATGTACATACAAAATTCTCTCTTAATAGAATGGTAGAAAAATTACCCATACTTGATTGGCAGCCAAGTTGAACTTAGAAAAAGTTTTATTTGTGCTTTTAAGATCATGAATGATGGAATTGACTTGTTCAATCCCAAGTTATTAAATCCATTCCAATTTGAAATTATGTCCTAGATGTATAGGTGTTCTTGAATGTCTTATCACCTCCTGAAGTCAAAAAACATTGATACCATCACATGCTTTTGGTGGTGGAAGAGGTGACATGCAGTACAGAGAAGGGTTTCTCTTTCTGAGGAGACAGAAGGGAGCAGGCATGTGGGTCTCTGTTAGAGATGGCTGGAAAGGAGGATAGAGTCTAAAGCTTGGCTGGTTAGAAACCAGGAGGGACTATTTCTGAAGTTAAATGTGCAGTCTTAATGTCTAAACGTGCAAGTTGCCAAGAAAGATTTGAAATCATACCATGAACACAAAGATATCAGCATGACTCCACGGCATTGGCCTGACCCTTCCCATGCAGAGCCTGAGATGAGGATTCACCTGCAAGCATTTATTTGGAAGCCAGTAAGTGGTGGAGGAGTGTGACCATGAGAGGGAGACCGAACCCGGATTTGAAGTCAGGCAAAGTCTCATGGATGGAAAGTTGGGCTCCGTCCCCCAGGAGAGTTTCAGAGAGGGTGCAGGTAGCTATAGTAATCTCTTGCTACATAACAAATGACCCAAACTTAGCAGCCTAAAGCAATACACATTTATTCCAGCATCCCTGCCATATCCGAGTCTGGATGTGATGCTCCTTCTTTCTTTCCAAACTGTATTTATTGCCTTTTAGCATGTCTTGTAATTTTCTGTTAAAAGCTGGACATGATGTACTGGGTGGAAGGAAGTGTGGAAAGTAGGCTTTTAGGGGTGTGGGAGGTTGTGAGGTGAGAAGCAGACTATGCTTCTGTAATAGCTCTCAGCCTTTAGTGAACCTGAGCCCCTCAGCCGTGAACTCACAAGTGCCTGTCAGTGTTTTCCCCGGCCTTAGATGTGAAGGGATGGCTAGAGGAGGCTGGAGTTTGGTACTTCCCTTCCCCCAAGGTGACCAGGCTCTGACAAAACCCCAGTAGGTTAGTGCCAACTTTCTCTTGAGGGAAGTCTTTGTTCAGAAGGACAGAATGCTCTGGTGTATTTAAAATGGCCAGAAACACAAGCATATTTTTCTCTGATCTTCACTGTGAGAACATGGTAGAGTTCCAGGAACTAAAATTTACAAATGTGGGGGCGCCGCTGGAGTTTTAAACTCACAGACGTGTCTACACTGAGCCTCTAGCAATTTGTCACTTGTAGTTCAGGTTTTTTTCCTACCCTGGCCCTGGTCCCTACAGAGGTATCTGCTCATGGGTTTCTGTGTTTCTCTGTATCTGCCTGCCTGTCTCTACAATTTGTGGGGGGGCAGCAGTTTGTCCCGTGACCTTACTGCTCTGATGGTTCTAAGGAGAATTTTGATTTTCAGCTTGTTCACTTTTTTAACTTGGTAGACAAAGTGGCAACTGCTAAGCTCCTTATATGCCAGACTAGAAATTAGCAACCTACATTTATTTTCTCACAGTTCCTGTGGCTCAGGAATCTAGACATGCTTTAGCTGGGTCTCCCATTTCAGGATCTCTCAATGGCTGACTTAAATGTCAATCAGGGCTGGGTCTCATCTGAAGGTCTGAGTGGGGAAGGATTCACTTCCAAGTGTACAAGTTTATTGGCAAGTTTCCATTCTTCATGGGCTGGGCTGTTGGCCATAGGGACTTCCATTGCTTGCCAATGGGCCTTTCTCCCCAGGGCGGCTTATAACATGGTGGCTTGCAAGAGATTCTGCTGGCAAGAGGCAAGTCTCAGTCTTTCCGAACATAATCACAAGCTGATTTCCTATCCCTTTTTCTGTGTCGTATAGGTTACAAGCAAGTCACACGTCCTGCCACACCTAATGGAAACAAATACACCGTGTGAACACCAGCAGGTGGGGTTCACTGGGGAGGTCATCCGAGTGTCTTTCCCCAACAGCTACTCCCCAGGGAGTCTGATGGGGCCAAGGAGCTGGAGTGTCCACCCCTGTCAGTCAGCCAGGAAGGGCTTCCCCTGGTGGCCACTGCAACTTCGAGGCCTTTCTGGCGCTAGGGCCTCTGAGAGCATTGGCAGAGCAAGTTCCTGCCACCTGAGGATGTCCCCCTGCAAAGAGATTCAAGGCTGGCTGTTCGGGCTCACGGAATTGTTCTTGAAGGCAAGGGTGACATGGCGAGGAGACACACCTGCTGACCTCTCCATCCAGACTTAATTTAGCTTGGTCTGACCCCGTAGAATGGACAAAATCCCTTAGGCTTGGCTACAAAGCTTGGAGATGATAAAATGTGTTGCAGTGGCTTATATCTTGGCCTTGAACCCTTTCTCTGTCCCTTGGGGAATTTACTAGCTCTGGAAATATTCCATACAATGAATGGGTTTGGGATCCAGGCCTAGACCCCAAAGAGCCTGATGTGTGGCCCTTGCTGGGTATCAAGCTCACCCGACAAAGCGTGAGACTCCTGGCTTCTGGAGGAACAGTGCCCTTTGCTCTGAAAAGACCAGAGCAATTCAGGGATTGCACAGCAGGGCCCAAGAGAACAACCACAGCTCTGCAGCAGGCTGGGAATGAGTCTGGCACCTACGAGTGCCAGCCCTGGAAGAGACGAGATGCCCTGGCTATGGAAAGCACAGTGTGGGGCTGGGGAAGAAGGAAGTAAACCAACACTGATATTATTGTCCGACGGTTTCCCAGGAGTTGCCAGCACTGGGGACTTTACGTCTTGCTCAACTCCCACCTCCATCCCTGTGGCTCCTTTTTATGTCTCTGGTTTCTATACAGGGCACCAGAAGAGGTGAGGAAGCTTGTCCAAGGTCTCAGAGGCAGAAGGGCTGAGAATCAAGCCCAGGAGGATGACACCCCAAGCACTCCCTCCACAGGGCGAGCAGAGTCATTTCCCCATCACCATGAATGTGTACAAACTAGTCAGACCGAGGAAACCCACCTTCTCACTCTACCACCTTGAAGCAACAAGGAGACTGCGTTTGAGAGGCTGGAGGCAGGTCGCAGATGGCCGAGTCTGGTGCCATGTGACTGTGACTGCACTGTCCAGGAAGCATGGGGGGTGGGGGCTGGGGAGGGCACGGTAAGGGGGTTAGGGAGCACATGCACATAGACGTGGCACATACTTCAAACCTTGTTCAAATTTTATGCTTCCTTTTGTAGTGCATGTTGCTAATATAATGCAGTGAGATGAGTTATTTCTGGGACGGCAGCATTCTCTGCTGTCCTCATCCACATGGGACTGCCAGATCTCGCATATCCAACAAAAAGGACCAATCATGTTCATGAACCACACACATGGGCTAAATTTGAAATGACTGCTTTCCCAGTACTCAAGTGGCCTTGCGGATGGAATAAGAAATCCACATTAACCTCAAGGGCTTGGCTTGTGGTTAGAACTAGAGCACGTTGATAGATAACATAATCTTACGTCAACCTGGCCGTGCATTCTGCAGAAACAACTGTCTGATACCTGTGCTAGAGCACTCATCTCAGTCACAGACAGTCTGAAAGGGACTACTACAGAAAGTGTGGGCAAGTCAGTGGGAAGCCTGCCAGCTTAAATGTAATGGGTCTTCCACCCCACGTCTTTGGGTTTCATTACATTGCTCGATTGAACGTCTCCAGTAAACTTTGTGTATAACTTGAGTCTCTCAAATTTATGACATTTCATTAGTCTATCACAGGGGTTAGAAAACATACTTTTAAGGAGCCAAATAGTAAATATCTAGCCTTTGCAAGCCACACAGTCTCTGTTGCAGTTACCAGCTCTGTCATAGGGGCCCCGAAGTAGCCCCAGGCAGTAGGTTAATGACTGGATGTGGCATTGTACCAAAAAGTTTTATTTATGAAAACAGCCAGCCAGCCCTCAGGTCATAATTGGTCTTCTGTATCTAACTAAGCAAAACAAAACAAAAATAAAACAATACATACGTATGGGCTTTTGTAATGTATATATGCTAGATTTTTTAAAGAGTATTTGGTTCTGCTTTAGAAAATAAGAGAAACTGTGTAAAGAGGCAAGGTGCTTGTGAGACACATGAGGCATGTAAGTAAGAAGAGCATATGTGAATTTAACCAGAGATACGGAGGAATGCAAGAATCAAGAAATCTCCCAATGATGGTGAGGTCTGACATTGGCCATCATTGATGATACCCATTCTGGCCACTTGTCTCTTCTCTCTGAGAAATGCAGCTAACACCGAGAGTTGCTAAGCCAGGGAAACAGCAAGCCACTTCTGTGGCCGACCTTCTCACCCCACTGTGGCTCTGATGGTGCCAGCTGACTCCAGGCACTTCCCACTTCCTGATGGTCTTTTGTCTTCTTCAGTTGTGCTCCCCCGGCTGCATGCCCAGGCCTGGCAGACAGGTGCTCACTGTGTGACTCAAGGTTAGGTACTGGGGCCTTTCACCCTCCTGGCATCCTGCCCTAAATGTGTCCACCAGCCCCACCTTTCCCCCTTTCTCTCAATGTGCTTTAAATTGACTTAATCAATGGTGTGATTCAGGCACCTTAATTTGGTCTCAGAGATCACCTGTCCAGTTATGAACTTGGTGGCTACCATTGATCAAAGTAATTTCCTGCAGAACACCTTTGAATTTTAAAAGCCATGATGTTAAGGGTGAATCAGGAAAAGGAACATGTTCCCTGGAACTTTAGAGTGAGAAACCTGGCAGCCATTTACTTACCCGCATGATAAGCTGACCATCACCAGTGATCAGCCACATGGACGTGAAGAACCCCTGATATGAGTACCAAGAAGGCCATATCTCCTCTGTGTGTTCTTCCCCCAAATCCATAACCTAGTCTATCAGGAGAAAACCATCCGAGAAGCCCAAACTGGGGGACATGCTACACATCCCTGAGCAGTCCACCTCAAAATGATGCAGGCCATGAAAACAAAAGGAAATGAAGCAACTCACAGGCCAGATGAAGGAGACATGACACTAAATGCAAGGTAAGGTCCTGAGATGGAAAGAGGACATTAATGCACAAACTGGGGAAATCCAAATAAAGTCAGGGGGTTCTTAACTAGTAAGATGCCGGCAGGCAGAGGGTATACAAGCTCTCTGCATTTTCTTGGCAACTTTTCTGTACATCTAACATTATTCCAAGTAACAGTTTGTTATTAAAAAGTCAATCATACATTATTTCCTGTGGCCTTTCCGTCTGTGTAATTATGCAAAAGTAAAGAATTATCATGATCAGGTTTTTAGAAACTTCCTATGTGCATTTGGAAGAAATCTGTCTGGTGCAGTAAAAATTCTACCACCTTTCAGTCGTCCTCTGTTACTTCCTGTTATTCCCACTGCTAGGCAAATACTTCTACATTTCTTTAAGTTCAGTCAAACAGATCAAGTGAACAAGAATTTTGGCCAGGGAGAAATTTCCTGCATTTGATCAGCAATCTGTCCAACATCAAAGAAGCAGTGGCTCCTGTTTCCAGGGTCCCTCTGTCCCACACAGCACCCGAATTATGTCATCTCTAAGGATGCATAGATGTCAGCCCTTTCTCCTTGTCTGCGTGGTTGTGGTGTGTTGTGGGGTGAGAGGGAGGAAAAAAAATAACATTAATTGAGCTCCCACCTTACCAGCGCTCCCGGCTCTGCCATTTTATTCCGTGGTTCTCAATGTGTGCCCTCAGGGAGCAGCCTCCCAGGGGCTTTTCGGAGATGCAAGTTCACTGTGCCTTCTCCGCGATCCTCGTGCAAGTATCTCTAATTTTCTTTTCTTCTCAAAACAGGGGTATGAAGTTGAAAGGCATTCCATCACACAAATGATATCATAGTGAAGAAGAAGACTCACACAGCTTGTGGGAAGAGCGGTATGTTCAAGGACGCCTCACTGAATCTTACAGAGTTATTTTTTGTAGTTTGGAAATGTTTATGTTGGCTTTCACTAGAACCACCTGGGTGGTATTTGGGACTACCGCATTCCTCGTACTGCCATTCAGTTGGCAAAGCTATCCCCAAGTTACAAGGAGTTTGGGTCCCAGAAGGGGTTTGAGATTTGAAAATCTTCCCCAGATACAATGTTGTAGATGAAGGTAAGGCTGCTGCTGGCCTCAGAACTCCTGTTTTCTCAGAGCCCCAAGCCCTGCTCCAGGGCTGAGCTCTAATCTCTGACCCTCAGGTCTACACCCTTGACCTCACACTTGAAGGGCAGTGGACACAGCCCATGCATGTGGCCACTATTTCCCCCGGCTTTTCCTCCTGTCATCAAGTCCCCCTAATTTTGAAGTCTCTGGGAGGGCTTCTTCATGAAGTCGGATGCCCACCTCATACCGGGGACTCCAGGGAGAGAGTTTATCCTAGACCACTTCCCAAACATTGGCATGGCTAACTTAAATCCTGAGACCCTCATGCCACCTCAGCAGCAGTGACAACAGATGGTTCACACGCCCACTATTCATTACTCAGGTAAAAACTCTTTTTCATCTCTTGCAAAGAAGTGACTGCCATCCAAGATGCTTGCTTGGATCACAGCAACTAGGGTCTGTTTGCCTGAAGAGTAACGTCCTGAGTTTGTGGTTTTAAGCTAGGAAATCTGGGGTAACCAGATATGCAATGACATTCTCAGGGGTACTGGGAAAGCTCACCCACCCACTGCTGAGCCTGCCTGCCCTCAGACGCCAAATGTCTTTTTCTTCTGCTCATGTTGGCGCAGAGAGCCGATCAGCAATCTTCCAGGATCCGCCACGCTCCCAGAAATGCTACCCAAGGAGACTATCTCTCCTGTAAGTAGCCCAGATCTTTCTAAGACACTCTCTCGGCGCTCTTCTCACTTGGCCTGAGGGTGGGACAGGTCCCGCAGCCACCTGCTGAGGGTAGGCAAATAACCTGAGCACTTAGGCCTCCCAGCACGAGCTCTGGGGCTTTAGCCACAGTGCTTCCAACCTAACAAGAAAAGTCCTGTTGAGGGTCTCAGAACCCCTGAGAACGATTTCCATCTGGGTGTCTGTACTGCCATGGTTAATGTTGCCCAAAGGTGACAGCTCCTAATTCCTGGAACCTGTAAATACTACCTTATTTGGCAAAAGGGTCTTTGCACATGTGATTATATTAAAGATTCTGAGTGAAGAGATGACCCTTGGTTCTCCAGGTGGGCCTAAAGCAATCACCACTGTCCTTAGAAAAGCATGGCGAGGGAGACTGAACTCAGAAGAGAAGGCCATGTGACCAGAGGCAGAGGCTGCAGTGACCCGGCCACAAACCAATGCTTACCCCCAGAAACTGGAAGGGGCAGGGGACAGATTCTCCCCTAGGGCCTCCAGACGTGGCACGGCCCTGCTGACACCTTGATTTCAGATGTCTGGCCTTCAGCAAGGAAAAACTTGCTCTTGTTTTAAGCAATTTATGGCCACTGGTTCCAACAGCCCCAGGCCCTGACCCAGTATCCTATAGGCATCTCTGCTTTCAGCCAGCCCGACGAAATTCACTATCTTCACTATCACCTCCCCTCACCTGTTCTTCCACCACCAATTTCCATTATCAGCCACTCAACTCAGTTACTGCAGCCCAGCAGGAGTTGTTTTGACCCCCAACAGCCCCCACCCAACACACACACCCTTGGAGGGGAGAGGCTGGGGATACAGTCACACTGGACGGAATTGGGGGGTTTCTGCATTCAAATTAGCAAGCTTTCTGCCTTTTTGTGCCAATGCTTTCAACTCCCTATAAAGAACATGCCCCCACTCACAGGGTCCCCACCTGAGGAAGCCTGGGCCCCCTTCCACTCAGCCTTCAGGATAAAAGCTCAGTCATTGCATCCTAAATGTGCTTTGAAATGCTTTAGAGAAAAGGGTGGGCAGCATTGAAACAAGAGTTCTACTTTGTGTCCCTTTGAAATTTCCACATTAAAAGATGAAAAATAGAAGAAATTCCACCTACCGTTTTATTACCCATTTTTCCCTTTCTCTCCTGCTGAAACTCTGGCAGTGAAGAGCCAGTTCACACAGTTGAGCTGTCATTGTTTCACGCCATTCACTAGTCTCCCTTGTAGCCAGAGTTAATATTTCATATTTCCCGCATCCTTTGCATGCCTTAGCGACCTGTCCCCAGTACCATTGGAGTCAAGAGTCCACAAGAAAGTGGGGCTCACTGGCTATTTTAGAAAAAAACAAAAACTGAAAAATAGCCAATGGTTTTCTAAAATGGTTTTTTAAAATATGCAACTTTATAAAACTAGTAGCTCCCTCTTTTTATAAGTGTTCCTGATTTGAAAGGTTAGGTAGTGTTTTATATATATATATATATATATATATATATATATATATAAGCATATGTACATTTATTTCATAAAGAGGACTAGGTGTTGATTAGACCTCTGAAAGTTGGTTCTATTTGTCTTTTATGTGTTGATTTGTTCATTCATTGTTGATAAAAAAGATATGTATAGATATTTTTAACACACGTATTTGTGTATGTATATGCTTGATAGTATATATAAATATAAATAATATATAATATGTAAACACGTATAATATAAAAATATATATACATTTTTAAAAGACCATTTATTTAGTCCCTTCTAGTTGCCAGCAGGAGACGTGGCCCCTTACATGTAACATTTTAGAGAGTGTCTCCTAGAGGTAAAAGAATTGGAACTCAAACAGACCTAAAGTAACACCTAGTTTTATAGGCAGTTTCCTCACAGTAGGTGTCAGCCTTTTCCCGGTTTGATGATGGGTGTTTGGAGATCAAGGGAACCTCACAGGGTGACCAAATGTCTAACATCTTACAGAGGAAAGTTGGTCCACCTGCTCCATGGAAACTAGCTTCTGACACCAGTCGCTCATTGGTGGCTGAGAGTGGATGAGCAGGAGTCCTTCACAGGACTGGCCTCGGCGACCTCAGGCAAGTTCTTTAACCTCTCTGGGGCTCAGTTTCTGCCTCTGTAAGATGGGTTGATGCATGCCTCAAGACAGTTTGCTGAGGACCTAAGGCCATGTATGTAAGGTGCTTGGCTTGCAGTGGGTTCCCTCTGGATGATGGCTACTACTTCTTACTGTGGCTGTGTTGTTCCTCAGCAAAAAGCACTGGGCCCTAGGATGCGAGCTCCAAATGTGGAGTCTACAAATGGAATAATGTCCCAGGACCAGGAGGTCTCCCTTCAGTTCCCCTCAGAGATGAGGAAGTAGCTCCCCTACAAATCTGTGAATATTCCAACTTAACAACAAGATCCAAGGTAAAATCCTCAGGAGGTGAGAGGGGGGAGGGGATGGAATGCGCTGGGGCAGCATTCAGCTCTTATCACTGGGCTGAGATCTGCAGCTAAATTAAATCCCAATGTTTATAAGAACACATGTAGAAAACAAGAATAAGATAACAAACGGTGACTAAGGGCAAAGGCATGGTGCCAAAGTTTCCCTTTAGCTGCCATCACACCTGTGCCCTGATCTTGACCCATCCTCTTCCAGTCTGAACTCATAGGGACCCTAAATAAGGTACGCTGTGGCTCAAGTAGGAAAGAGGCTAACATTGCCATAAAAAACAAACAGACAAACAAACAACTCCATGAAAAGGTGCTCTGGAAAGCCTGACCCTACTAATTTGAAAAGTAAAAGCAAAGTTTTAGAAGTCCTCCTCCACTATATTTTATAGTTATAAATCTTTTCTTGTTAGAACGAACAACTAAAATAATTTAAGCTCTGTTTCTTAAAGAGGATTAACTATTGGTTAAATCTCTGAAAGTTCTTTTGCCTTTTATTTGTTGATTAACTCACTGTTGATAACGTGTAAGCAGAACTACCTTTAATTTCAGCCATCCCTTCTCTATCCAAGGAAATAAACCCCCAATTTGAAAAAGTGGGCCACTCCCCCTGAGGCAATTGAATGCTAAGATGGAGACGCTCAGGGTAATGCTGTGCAGCTCCAGAAGAGTATATGCTCATCTTTTTGCCTTCTGAGCAATGCAGCCGAATGTCCAAGAAGTTATAATATACACAGAGCAAATGTGCCCCTTCCAAAAAAGCAAAAGCTAGATGCTGACAAGTAGAGTCCACCCTTGGAAATTCTGGCTACGTTGTAAGTTCTTAGGAAAGAAAGCCACCGCTAGAAGTCCACAGTGGCTCAGGGTCATACTAAACTCTTGCAAAACAAGTGCAAGGTTGATACACTGGGGTGATGTCTTTCAGTCAGAAGACACAGACATTTGACTGTCTTGTAATGATAAAATGGACATGATACAGAAGCCTAGGTGTGATGGTAGCATACATAGATGTGCTCAACTAAATAATCCTACAAATGTTGCTGAGAGGCTCTGTGAGGGTCTGAGAGGAGGGCGTCTGTATCAAGGCAGGCCACTCAAGGCTTGGTCCAGCCCTTTCAGCACACTGAGTAATATCAATAGAGGCCGCAGGCTTTTAAACAGTCAAATGATGCTAACTGGGAGGGATGCTTAATGTGAAGGCAAAAAAACTCTGCAATGAGGCGCGCGGGGCTCCCGGGTAGGGTCAGGCAGCCTGGGCGCGGCTTTGCCGAGGCCCGCGGCGGGGTACAGAGTGCGTCCGCGCTTCCGGGCCGGTCCCCCATCCGGCCCGCAGGGGGCTCCCGCCGCGCCTCCGGCCTCACCTGCGCGACAGCCCGCGAGAACAAAGGCGGGGGCACCGGACTGGCCGCGCGCGCCAAGATGGAGGCTGTTGTGGGGTCCCGTCCGGCGCGCCCCAGCCCGGTCGGCCCCGCCGCCTCACCTGCCGGGACTCTGCCTCCCGGGCCGCCCGGTACTGGCGCGGGACCAAAGGCCGGAACTCGCGCCCGCCTCCACCCGCGCGCCCCGCACCTCTGCCCGCTCCGTGCCGCGCGGAGACCTGAGCGCGCGCTCCAGCCC
>JAVSCE010010117.1:0-26801 GCA_032199065.1 Smutsia gigantea
AATGGATAAAAAAGCAAGACCCATCTATATACTGCCTACAAGAAACTCACCTCAAATCCAAAGATATACACAGACTAAAAGTGAAGGGATGGAAAAAGATATTTCATGCAAACAACAAAGAGAAAAAAGCAGGTGTTGCAGTACTTGTATCAGACAAAATAGACTTCAAAACGAAGAAAGCAGCAAGAGATAAAGAAGGACATTACATAATGATAAAGGGGTCAGTCCAGCAAGAAGATATAACCATTATAAATATATATGCACCCAACACAGGAGCGCCAGCATATGTGAGACAAATACTAACAGAATTAAAGGAGGAAATAGACAGCAATGCATTCATTTAGGAGACTTCAACACACCACTCACTCCAGAGGACAGATCAACCAGACAGAAAATAAGTAAAGACACAGAGGCACTGAACAACACACTAGAACAGATGGACCTAACAGACATCTACAGAACTCTACACCCAAAGCAACAGGATACACATTCTTCTCAAGTGCACATGGAACATTTTCCAGAATAGACCGCATACTAGGCCACAAAAAGAACCTCAGTAAATTCAAAAATATTGAAATCCTATCAACCAACTTCTCAGATCACAAAGGTATAAAACTAGAAATAAATTTTAGAAAGAAATCAAAAGGCTCACAAATACATGGAGACTTAACAACATTCTCCTAATTAATCAATGGGTTAACGACCAAATCAAAACAGAAATCAAAGAATATATGGAGACTAATGACAACAACAACGCAAAGCCACAACTTCTGTGGGACGCAGCAAAGGCAGTTCTAAGAGGAAAATATATTGCAATCCAGGCCTATTTAAAAAAGGAAGAACATTCCCAAATGAATGGTCTAAAGACACAATTACTGAAATTGGAAAAAGAAGAACAAATGAGGTCCAAAGTCACCAGAAGGAGGGACATAATAAAGATTAGAGAAGAAATAAATAAAATTGAGAAGAATAAAACAATAGAAAAAATCAATGAAACCAAGAGCTGGTTCTTTGAAAAAATAAACAAAATAGATAAACCCTAGCCAGACTCATTAAGAGAAAAAGAGAATCTACACACATAAACACAATCAGAAATGAGAAAGGAAAAATCACGACGGACCCCACAGAAATACAAAGAATCATAAGAGAATATTATGAGAATCTATATGCTAACAAGCTGGAAAACATAGAAGAAATGGACAACTTCTTAGAAAAATACAACCTTCCAAGACTAACCAAGCAAGAAACAGAAAAACTAAACAGACCAATCACCAGCGAAGAAATCGAAGTGGTAATCAAAAAACTACCCAAGAACAAAACCCCTGGGCCTGATGGATTCACCTCTGAATTCTACCAGACATATAGAGAAGAAATAACACCAATTCTCCTTAAAGTTTTCCAAAAAATAGAAGAGGAGGGAATACTTCCAAACTCATTCTATGAAGCCAGCATCACTCTAATACCAAAACCGGGCAAAGACCTCACCAAAAAAGAAAATTACAGACCAATATCCCTGATGAACGTAGATGCAAAAATACTCAACAAAATATTAGCAAACCGAATTCAAAAATACATCAAGAGGATCATACACCATGATCAAGTGGGATTCATCCCAGGGATGCAAGGATGGTACAACATTCGAAAATCCATCAACATCATCCACCACATCAACAAAAAGAAGAACAAAAACCACATGATCATCTCCATAGATGCTGAAAAAGCATTTGACAAAATTCAGCATCCATTCCTGATTAAAACTCTCAACAAATGGGTATAGAGGGCAAGTACCTCAACATCATAAAGGCTATATATGACAAACCCACAGCTAACATCATACTTAACGGCGAGACGCTGAAAGCTTTTCATCTAAGATCGGGAACAAGACAGGGATGCCCACTCTCTCCACTGTTATTCAACATAGTACTGGAGGTCCTAGCCACAGCAATCAGACAAAACAAAGACATACAAGGCATCCAGATTGGTAAAGAAGAAGTCAAATTGTCACTATTTGCAGATGACATGATACTGTACATAAAAAACCCTAAAGATTCCATTCCAAAACTACTAGAACTAATATCTGAATTCAGCAAAGTTGCAGGATACAAAATTAACACACAGAAATCTGTTGCTTTCCTATACACTAATGATGAACTAACAGAAAGAGAAATCAGAAAAACAATTCCATTCACAATTGCATCAAAAAGAATAAAATACCTAGGAATAAACCTAACGAAGGAAGTGAAAGACCTGTACTCTGAAAACTACAAGACACTCCTAAGAGAAATTAAAGAGGACACTAACAAATGGAAATGCATCCCATGCTCTTGGCTAGGAAGAATAAATATTGTCAAAATGGCTATACTACCTAAAGCAATCTACAGATTCAATGCAATCCCTATCAAACTACCAACAGCTTTCTTCAATGAACTGGAACAAATAATTCTAAAATTCATATGGAACCACAAAAGACCCGAATAGCCAAAGCAATCCTGAGAAGGAGGAATAAAACAGGGGGAATTACGCTCCCTGACTTCAAGCTCTACTACAAAGCCACAGTAATCAAGACAATTTGGTATTGGCACAAAAACAGACCCACAGACCAGTGGAACAGAATAGAAAATCCAAACATTAACCCAAACATATACAGTCAATTAATATTTGATAAAAGTGCCTTGGATATACAATGGGGAGATGACAGCCTCTTCAGCAGCTGGTGTTGGAAAACTGGACAGCTACATGTAAGAGAATGAAACTGGACTACTGTCTAGCCCCATACACAAAGGTAAACTCAAGGTGGATCAAAGACTTGAATGTAAGTCATGAAACCATAAAACTCTTAGAAAAAACATAGGCAAAAATCTCTGGACATAAACATGAGCAACTTCTTCATGAACATATCTCCCCGGGCAAGGGAAACAAAAGCAAAAATGAACAAGTGGGACTATATCAAGCTGAAAAGCTTCTGTACAGCAAAGGACACCATCAGTAGAACAAAAAGACATCCTACAGTATGGGAGAATATATTCATAAAAAACGTATCTGATAAAGGGTTGACATCCAAAATATATAAAGAACTCATGCACCTTAACAAACAGAAAGCAAATAATCCAATTAAGAAATGGGCAGAGGACATGAATAGACACTTCTCCAAAGAAGAAATTCAGATGGCCAACAGGCACATGAAAAGATGCTCCACATCGCTAATCATCAGAGAAATGCAGATTAAAACCACAATGAGATATCACCTCACACCAGTGAGGATGGCCAACATCCAAAACACAAACAACAACAAATGTTGGCGAGGATGTGGAGAAAAGGGAACCCTCTACACTGCTGGTGGGACTGCAAATTAGTTCAACCATTGTGGAAAGCAGTATGGAGGTTCCTCAAAAAACTCAAAATAGAAATACCATTTGACCCAGGAATTCCACTCCTAGGAATTTACCCTAAGAATGCAGCAGCCCAATTTGAAAAGGACAGATGCACCCCTATGTTTATTGCAGCACTATTTACAATTGCCAAGAAATGGAAGCAACCTAAGTGTCCATCAGTAGATGAATGGATAAAGAAGATGTGGTACATATACACAATGGAATATTATTCAGCCATAAGAAGAAAACAAATCCTACCATTTGCAACAACATGGATGGAGCTAGAGGTATTATGCTCAGTGAAATAAGCCAAGCCGAAAAAGACAAGTATCAAATGATTTCACTCATATGTGGAGTATAAGAACAAAGAAAAAATACTGAAGGAACAAAACAGCAGCAGACTCACAGAACCCAAGAACGGACTAATAGTTACCAAAGGGAAAGAAAGGGACTGGGGAAAATGGGTGGGAAGGGAGGGATAAGAGGAAAAACGGGGCATTATGATTAGCAAATGTAATGTTGGGGGGGCACGGGGAGGGCTGTACCACTCAGAGAAGACAACTAGTGATTCTATAGCATCTCACTACGTTACGTTGATGGACAGTGACTGTAATGGGGTTGGTGGGGGGGACCTGATGAAGGGGTAGTTTAATAACCGTAATATTGCACATGTAATTGTAGATTAATGATAATAAAATAAATTATATTAAAAAAAAACTACCATATGCCTATCTCCAGCTCCCTGTAAGTGTCCTTTCCTATGTCCCCATTTGAGACACCCCTGAGACTTTGTCAAGGTGAGACTCTCCCTTGTTTAGCAAGTTTAATAAACCAACTTTGTTTAATTAAAAAAAAAAAAAAGAAAAGCTTTTGGTCCTGTACAAAAAGATCTGAATAAATTAATGTTTTGAGTTAAAATAAAATGTTAAAGATACAAAAAAAAAAAGGAAAGGCCACTATTACGATTAGCAGATGTAATGTTGGGGGGACACGGGGAGGGCTGTACAACTCAGAGAAGACAAGTAGTGATTCTATAGCACCTCACTACGCTAATGGACAGTGACTGTAATGGGGTTGGTGGGCGGGGACCTTATGAAGGGGGTAGTTTAATAACCATAATATTGCACATGTAATTGTAGATTAATGATACTAAAATAAATTATAAAAAAAAGGAAAGGCCACTAATAGCTTTTATATAAATAAATGTTTCATTCTGTTTGTTAGCAATGGTTTGATTTATTCATTGATTTTGAGTATTCATCAGTGCCTACTATATGCCAGCTCTTCACTGACCACAGGGACTATAGCAGTTAACCAGGAAGATCTGGTCCCTGCTATCCTAGTTTACTGTCTGCAGGGAAATTCAAATAAAAGGTATGTCCCTCACTAAGGACAACTAGGTACCTGTGCATTACCTCTTACCCAAGAATCTCCACAGGCTCTGTCCACACGGTCTATTGGATCTCCAACAAACCTCCTCAAGGAGGAAGGTACTACATTATTTCTTCTAGCACTCTAACATGGAATGTAAAGATCTTTTGTCCACCAACAGGAGACATTCTACACCAAATCTGTATTATTATGTAATAAACATTGTGCACAGATGCATATCTGAAGTTGTTTACAGATGTGTCTGTTTTCTGAACCCTACATTTTATTAAATCATGCTGGGCCTAATCCTTTGGTGCTCATTATCTCTCTTGATTCTGTGTAAGTTGATCCAAGAACAAATTTGTTGTGACAGCTGAACTAAAAGAACCATTGTGGTGAGCACTGTTGTGGTAAGCATACAAAGAAATTAAATACTAAGCAACATGACAGAGGGATTAGAACTAGAGCTACATACTTGAAATTCACATTATGGTGGAAGCTTTTCAACTCAGTTCATTAGCTAAATCAGAAATGAAAAGTTTCTACAAAGCAAGGAGAAAAACTCAAGGTTGATATTTACTATTCCATGGTTATGACATATCAGACATCCCAAAGATCTCACTGGCCTGTCTACTGGGTTTTCTAACAGAATCAATGGAAAGGGAGAGTCCCCAAAGAAATGGAAATGCCATCATTTCTAGGCTCTTGTAGGTTTTTAGCTTTGGGAACCAATATGCAGCATGAGTCAGCTCCAAGGGATGAGTTCTTAAGCACCCACCATAATCGGGTTTGCATGAGGCTTCAATGAAGTAATGTACATAAAGTGCTTAACTCGGTGGTTGTGCATGAAAAGTGCTTAATAAAAATAACACTAAAAAATTTTTCCATGGTTTTCTTCTCAAAAAAACCCCAAACCCTTCTCATTTTCTTTCTTTGCTTTCTCCTCAATTCCATCCTATCATTTATCCAACAAGTGTTTGTGGAGTTCCTAGTAGTGCTATTCTAGACGTTTCTGCCTCAAATATTGATCCCCAAGGGTGCATTCTATCAGTTGGCCTATGTCAACTGGGCATTCATTTTGAAGAGAGGTGAACTTAACCAATATCCCATGTAAACAAGTACAACCCTCAACCAAAAAAATCCTAAAGATGGTAAATAAAAACCAGACAAACCATTTTTCTTTTTAAATAGAACTACTTGAATTTACATATCTATGACTAATTTTGAGCAGCACAAAATAAAAGTGACGAAGTTTGAAGGTAAATCTAATGTTGAAAATTAGCTATAGAGTTTTAGAACAACTGATGAGCACAAATGGAGATACACGGCTTCTGCCTAGGGGGAAAGCTGACATTTAAGAACTATAGAGATAATCATCAAGCCAGGACAAATAGATAGGATTTTCCAGTTTCATTTTCTTTGATTTCTTTTAGACTCCCATGAGATAAACTTTTATTTCAGAAAAGCTACTGCATAAAACATCACTTCTGAAATTACCAACAGTATTCACCACTAAGACAGACAATTGCATTAATTGATAGTCATTATTGGCACATGGAGATCCAACATTTGGATACAAAATTGAAGGTATCTCAATGAACAAGGAAGAGGAAAAACAAAAGGAAGATTAAGAGTCTGGTAAGTACAAATTGTGACACTTCACCAACCCAAACAGGCCTTGCCCACCATGCTTCTCTAGGAAGAGTGGCTAACATTTATTGAGGCACTTTGCCTAGAGCTTTATGTGGATTATCTCATTCAATCTTCCTAACAACTCCATGTGCTGCGGCACACAGCATTATTTGTGCAGCACACCAGGCCAGATGGAGGAAGCTGCACCTGGAGGGCTTGGCTGTCCTGACAGCTGCCCTAAAGGCTGGGAGAAATGCCAGCACACTGTAACCCATTCCACAGGCTGGGAAGTCTGATACATACAACACAGGGACAAATATATATCTGTCACCAGAGATTGGGGCAGCATTAGCTAAGCAAGACTGGGAAAACAGTAATGACAGATGACTCAGGGTGGTCTGCAAAGGGTGGAATGTTCTCATCCTGCTTTAAGAGACCCTTCACAACAAGGTTACCAACAAACAAACTTGATTTGATGGTATGTCCTCATGACTAGGGGAAGGAAATAGATGGTGAGGACTTTTTAGTGGAGGAGTCAGGTCAATCACAGAGAGGGAGAGACCGGGTAGGGGGCAGGGTGTGGGCGGATCTTGAACAGTGCAAACAAGCCAGGAAAGGCTGTGGGCTCAGGCCGTATGGAAGGCTGGTGGAGCAGCCTCTTGAGCATGAGTCAGTTCAAACTTTGGCCTCCCAAGGTCAAATTCATTTTATATCTGTCTTAGATGATGTTAACTGATGGTATTTTGATGCCCACTTTGAATTATCCTCTCATGGCCAGAGTATAATGCATATAAATCAATGTGACTTTTGGTGACTAAGATAGGGCAAGAATGTCATTTTGCTGTCTACTGATGCTTCTTGATCTTCTTGCAACTTGACTTTCCTACTTAACGTGTGTGCATTTGGGCACTTCACTTATCCAAGCTAGCCCAATATGATGTGTTCATTTCAAAAGCAAGTTAAAGCCATACAGATTTGAATGCCAAGACGTGTTCAGTATGAATAAAAGACCTATTATTGGGCCTGGGGTCTTTGCCTTATTAGAGAAGCTAGGCTAGAGGAGAAGCCAAAGGGATGCTGACTCTAGCCTGAGAAAAAAGGGTTATCCCTCCTAGGTGTAGGGCAACATCCACCCAGTTACCAGAGCCCAGCGCACTTACCCTGGGCACTCCAGAGCCCCTGGGGCCCTTCCATGGGGAAAAAGTGGTTTCATCTGCACTTACAATGCTAGTTGCCCTTCTTTCCTCTGCCTGTTTCCAATGCCTGCCCCTTGTTTCTGAGCACACTTGTGTTGCCTGGCTTATTTTATCTACCTCCATAAAACACAATCCCATGGAGCTTTACCTGTCAAAAACAACATGGGTTTTTTTTATCTTTATCCTTTAAAAGGCAAACCTCTGACACCCTTGAATATATACAAAAGAATGAACTTTAGAACCTGATGGCAATTCCCAAGAAGGGATCACAGAATGTGAACAGCAGCAACTGCCCTGGGACTGTAAAGAAGCTTCTGAGGTCATATGATACTTTCCAGACATTAACACTCACTTGGAGAGCCATATTGTGGTATTTTGCTTTTTTAAAAAAATCATTACCTAGAATGACCTACAGTAATACACACCAGGATTTGAAGCTTGGGTAAGTCTGATGCTTTTTATCAGTTTTTGTGAGTCTTTGAGTAACCCCCATGAGTATTAGGTTTTTATTTTAAACTTGATGTTGTAAAACATTAACAGAGAAGTGAAACTGTACACATAAGCTGGGACATGTGGCAATTTTACAGAAGCAGATTTAACAGAATACAATAAAGCTTTGTTTTGCTATGTTGACCTTTTCTTGTGTGACTAGGAGACCACCAACACTCTCTCCCCAAGCCCACCTTGGCCAATGTTACCTTCCAGCTTCTGTTATTCCCTGGTCCTGATTCCTACACTCCCTCTGATTTTCTAAGTAATACTCTCATCCCACTGGATCCCTGCCTCTATTAATCCATCCACTCACCCATCCATCCACTCAACAGATTTGGGTGCATTTTTCCTATGTGCAAGATCACATAATGAGTTCTGGCAGAACCAGGACTAGACCCCAGATGCAAGTGGAGTTTGTGAAAAGAGCAGGTGCTTTGGAGTCACAGATACTGGGCTTAAGCCCCAGCCCCAGCACTTACAAGCTCTGTTACCTTGGGCAAGTTACTTATTCTCTGTAAGCTGCAGTTTTCTATCTGCATTTGGTGTACTAAAGTTTGCATTATAAGGCTCTTGTAAGGATTATGTAAGAGACAGACCAAAGTACCTGGAACCAAGTGGGTACTCCTACTTCATCTGCTGACTTCTGCTCCATTCCCATGTTGTGATTCAGCTGTGCTAATGCTGGTAAGCCTTCATTTTTAGAAAAAGAGTCATTGTACTGTTGATGAGAATGTACACTGGCACAACTCTTAAGGAAGGCTTTTAGGCAATTATCTCACAAAACTATAAATGCACATACCCTTTGACCTTAATGCTACTTCTGGGAAACTGTCCTACAGTTATGTTTGTACACGTTGAAAATGATGTATGTGTAAAGGAATTCACTGCAGCCCTGTTTGCAACAGGAAAAGACTGGAAAGAAATCAAATGTCCCTCAATAGGGGACTGGTTAAATAAATCACATAATGGATTATTAAGCAAGGGTAAACAAAAAGAAAGAGGTTCTTTATATACCAACATGGAAATCTCTCCATATTGTTAGGTAAAAAAAAGCAAAGTAAAGAATAGTGGGTATAATACACTTCATAAATAAAGATGGGAGATGGAAATAATATTGCAATGCATAAAGAAACTTTGGAAGAATATGCAAAAAAAAACCCAAACTAATAAAAGTATTTACCCATGGGTATGACTGGAACTAAGCAGGCGGTGGGCATGGAGTGAGAGGTATACTTTTCACTGCATGCATTTTTCAATGTTTTTCAAACTTTACACCATGCATGAGGTTCTTATAGTCCATTTTACCAGCTGCATGTAATTACCTGGCCTACCACAAAAGCTTACCAAGCATTCTGTGTGCCAGGCTCTAAAGGGGACACAAAGACATTCAAGACTTGGTCCAGAGACTTCTAGGATTTAAAAGAAAGAAATGCCATATATATAATATCTGCATGTAAGAGAAGCCTACAAAAGTGAATTGTAATGTTAGTGATGTTTGTTCTTCAGTTACACACACACAAAAGACGTCTACTTAAGACTGAAATGTCACTATGTGAAAATATTGGTTGAAGACTGAAGGTACTCCCATAGCACAAAGAACAATTCACATTACAGGGTGAAATTCAAGCCTCATCCTATTGCTGCATGGACTCCAAGCAGCCAGGGAGAGTTCAGGTTAGAACAAATGATTACAGCTGTCAGTGGAAATGTACACATTAACCCAGGAATGAGTTTGTCAATAATTACACATCTATTTATTTTGTCCATGTTGGTGCTTAACCTGTAAAATCTCAGGAAGAAGTCTGCCAGAAACAGATGGCATTTGTAGTAGGAAAGAGTGGAGCAATAATATACATGTAAGCAGGGGGCTGGCAGCACTGGAAGAAGGGTTCAGATGCAAAGACCAAGACTTCGGGTCCATTAAAGTTTGTGAGGTCAACGAAACCTTTGTGTTCAGACTCCATCAGATCCTCAGGACACTGAAAAGAACAGAATTTTAGAACAAAATGTTGCCTAATATTTAGAACTTGCTTCCACACACAAAGGAAATTAATTCCAAACTCAGTTTAATTGTCCTTTTGGAAAGAAAAGTCTCTTCCCTCACACATTTCAAGGCATTCAGTAAAAATCCATGTGCAACTACCACGTACCAGGCCCTGTCCTACTCTTTGAGTAGCACTGGATAATTATTTACAACCAGAAGCCAATCTCCACCTCTTTCCTCGTCCCTCCACACCTCTTTCCCTAGCCAGTCATCTTGAGAGGTGAGGGAAAGGAAGGTGATCCATGTGATCGGTAGAATGGATTTTCCTACTCAGCCTAACTGGCTACCTAACCAAGGACCTATTATATGATTTAAGTTTAAGCCCAGAAAGTAAATACCTTCATATTTTAATGCTACAGGATTTTAGAGTTGTATCTTAGAGATAATCCAGTCCAGCCCATTATTTTACAATTCTTTTTGTTTATTAGCTAATACTGTACCATGTACAATAGTTACAGAAAATCCAGTTACAGAAAATTCAGTTAAGTGGAACTGTCAACACAATCCAGTCTATACGCTAATTCATGTATATAGCATGAACCCATTGGGTTCAAAAGTTGATATTGTGAATTTAAAAGAATCTCTAATGATATGATGATTATGTATTATCTCTATGGAAGGCAGTGGAAGTTTCTGTACATCCATGTACTCTGTTTAAAATATCTCTAAGATTGAATGTTCTCCAAATATTCTTAGTTTAAATTTGGAAGCAAATATAAGCCTTATATTTTGCTGATTCTAATTCAGGGATAAATAAATAATCTTATTTGTTATATATTACATATATCAATAAATTTATTTATTACATATATAATATTTATATTTTATTTAGTGATTATAATAAATAATTATAATTATACTATCTGTGAAATGGGATAATCATATTGATCATAGCATTGTTAAAAGGAGTAAATGAAGCAATTCATTCAACAATTATGTGTCAAGCACTGTCAGGCACATGGGTACAGTGAGTGAATGCACACGCAGGACATTTAAAAAACTTGGACTATTTTTATCTAAAAGCACATACATGCAGGTTTGGAACTGTATACAACATTTAAAGAGGTTTGAGCTGCAGAAACAGGAATGAATTATTTATCAAGTCTCCAAACCATGGAGTTGAAATGTTGATGAACATACAATAGTATCCAATTACAAGAGAGTATTGTCTGATGGAAGATTAGAAGCAAAATACACATGTTGATTGATTCAATCTGTGCCTTGAGCAATTTATGCAACATACTAATTTCCTATCCACTAAAACTGATTGTCAGGCATTTTAACATTTCTTTCAAAACAAAGTCCCCAAAAACTTAGAACAGCAATGAAATATGAATAAAAAATGAAAGGGTGTGACTCATGTGGATGGTTATTAATATTGGTGATAAAAAATTTTTTTTAAACAAAAATTTTTTTTTCTAAGAGAATTAAAAACCCATTTCACCTATTGGATACGTTTAACCTTCCCCAAGAGTATCATTCCCTGCAATATGTTTTTATCAGTTAATAAATCTATAATGATGATTTAGAGCTCTCACGCTTAAGCCAGGATGCTACTTCTAGGATGTCCAGGAGTACGGCAGGTAAGAGAAGCCAAAATAATATGGTGTATCTACCCAAAGCATCAGTTTTCTTGGTTTTTCATGTTGAAATCAACAAGGGTCTATCACGGAACAGAATGCAAAATCCACCTGATTTCATAAAATAAAACATGAAACACCCAACAAATTGTTCCTTGCACTGGCCTCTTGAGAGCATATTAGGGAACAGAGGCTCTTATCTCTTTGGGAGAAAGGTTTCCAAGTGTGGTACATTAGGAATGGATCTTTCCATCAATTCACTTTGTTGTCAGTGAACTGCTGACAAGGGGTTTGGAATCACTTTTATATATGGCTTTAATTATTTTGCTGCTTTCCAAAGTTTTTAATGCTTTCTGCTATCTACTGAAGTTAAAAATGAATTATCATACACCAGGAAAATAAAACAGTTACATTCTGACTAGGACACAGTGTCTGAGCTTTGAAAGAGCATTCATGAAAACAACCTGCGCTCTCTACTACAAAATCAGAGAGAAAGACATTTCTGTGTTAGTGGAATAACACAAGGGGCAAAAAGACGACCTGTGAAATGGAATTAACTAGAGAATAAAATTTCCCCTAAAGTAAGCCTTGAACAAGACTGTACACTAACTTGAAGGAATTTGTTTGACCTTCAGAGCTTTGCCCCCAGTAATAGTCACTGAAAATCTAAGAAATGAGTGAGCCCTAAAGCCTGGCCATTCTCTAGTTAATCAATCTGCTTTTATTCTTTTCAGAGCACTTACCACTGTCAAAAAGTATCCTGATCATTTGTTTAACTTGTTTATTGTCTGCCTCTTCCACCTCCAACTCCCAAAAGTAGGGTCACTTGTATCTCCAGTATCCAGTCAGCACCTGGCTATTATACAGTAGACGCTCAGAATATACCTGCTCAATTTCTTTGTAAGATTCAGTGATGACCACTTTTTATCATATGCGTATTTGCCAAGAAATACTTAGGCTAAGGATAGGGGAAAGTGTATCTGCCTTCTTTGAAAGTGCAAGGAACCTATTTGACGGAGTGAATGCCCATCTGTAGTCTCCGCATCCTGTACCATCTCCGACACTGAAACGCTGCCCGGAGGGCAAGGCGGAGAAGGTCTTAACAGAAAACGGGTATCACGTCTCTCCTTGTGACCAGAAACTAAAGATTCTCAGTGTATTTGCAGCTTTATATAATCCGGAATTTCATACCTTTAGGAGAAAATAGAACCTATTGTGCCGGGAAATGACTCATCTGTTTAAGAGAACGCCGCGGCTGACCGCGTTCAGGCTTTAACGCCAACTCGCGGAGATGGCGCTGGAGGTCTGGGGCGACCAGCGCCCGGCCCTCGGCAGCGGAGCGCCCCGGACCTCGGCACCGCAGTCACCGCAGCAGCGGCGAGGTTTCGGACGGAGGGAGTCGCGCTGCGCTCAGGGTTCCACTCCCAACCTCAAGGAGGAGGAGCCCGCCTCCCGCCGGGAGGGGGCGGACGCCAGTCGCACCTTTCTGACCCCCAGGGCGCCAGCCGACCCGAATCCCGAGGCCCGGTCGGGGGTGGGGCCGGGTCCCCTGCTCACCGCTGCGAAGCCTGCTGCTGTGGCTGGCCTTGTGGAGGGCGCTGCTGGAGCAGCCCATCGCGGGCCGGAGGGCGGCCGTGCAGGCGAGCGTAGCCACCTGCCCCAGCCCCTCGCAGGCGTCAGCCTGGGAGCCAGAGGCCCGCGCACAGCGCACCCGCCGCGCCGAAGTTCTCCAGCTGCCTGCCGGGCCCCAGCGGGACCAGAGCGCAGGCGCACGGCGGAGCCGGGTGGGGGTGCGCCCCTGTGGAGCCCCGCGGAGGTGGAGGGGCCAGCCAGCCGAAAGCAAGGAAGCAGAAGGGCACAGGTACAGTGGCCCCCGGTGGGCACAAGGTGGAGAGTGTAGCAAAGGAGGGGAGGAAAAAGGCCTCTGAGGCAGGGGTAGGGCGATGTCGAGGAAGACCATGAAAGGCTGGGAGGGCTCATCCGAATCATCACTAAATAGCTATGGAGGGGAGGAGGCGATTGTGGCCCAGTGGCTATTGATTGGTAGATGAGATTTACTATGACAATCTTATTCTTACATAACTTAAGTACAGTTACCACAAGGAAGTTTAATATTGATATACTATTTAATCCACCCTCAAACTCAACTTTGGTCCATTGTCCAGTCCTGGACCCACGTTGCATTCGGTTGCCATGTCTGTCTTTAGTTTGTTTTAATATGTAGTTCCTTCAGTCTTTGTCTTTCATGACCTTGACGTTTTTTAAGAGAACAGACCACTTATTTTGTAGAACATTTCTCAATTTGGATTTTTCTGATGTTTCCCATGAATGTTTTCAGGCACTACAGCTTTGGCTGGAATGTTACCTTGTCTGTGTATTTCTATCACGACTCACGGAGTTGTCAGTTTGTTCTATTATTGCTGATGTTTGATCAATTAGTTATGGTACTGTCTGCCACGTTTCTCCACTGAAAAGGTACTATTTTAATTCTTTATAATTTACAGGGAGACTTTAAGTAAAATGCCCTATATCTCATTAAACTTTTATCTGCTTTTAGTATACATTAATATTACACAGTATAATATGCATAATGTATACATGTATATTATATACATTATATATGTATATACGTATGTGTAAATTTAGTATACATTAATACCTTACTATGATGGTTATCAAATGGTGATTTTCTAATTACATTATTCCTTCTACACTTATTAGTTGGCATTCAACTACAAGGGGGCACTTTCCCTTTCCTCTGTTTATTATTCATTTATTTATAGCAGTAAACACTCATGAATTCTTACATTATTCAGTGGGTTATGCTACCATCTGTATTAGTCTTTTAAGGCTACCATAACAAAGTACCACAGACTAGGTGACTTATTTCCTCAGAGTTCTGAAGCTAGAAATCTGAGCTCAAAGTGTTATGGTTGGTTTCTTCTGAAGACCTCTACTTGGTAGATGGCAGTGTTCTCCATGTATCTTTCACATGTCTTCCAGCCATACATGTGTTTCCTAATCTTAAAAGGATACAGTCATACTGGATGAGGGCCCACACATATAGCCTCTTTTTGCCTTAATTACCTCTTTAAAGGCCCTATTTCTAATATAGCCATATCATAAGGTACTGAGGGTAGGACTTCAACATATGAATTGGGTCGGACATCACAATTGAGCCTCTAACACCATCATTATTTATTTTGATGCCCAAATTGCCTAAAATTTGGTGTTATTTCCCTAAGTGGGTCATGGGGTACACAGTTGTGGTCTTTACCATCACCCCCTCCTGATTCTTTCTCACCTTTTTCTCTTTCTTCCTCTCCCTCCTGCAATGAAGGCCTAACAAAGTCTTTGCTAGGCAGAATCAGTTCACATATCTTTTTCCAGTGAGGAGGAGACTGGGTAGCTTTGAGGAAGTATACTTCATAACATTACAAATAGTTACTGTGATTCTTCTGCTAACCTACCTGGAGTTACTGTGTCCCATGGAAAGAGAAGCACTTTGAAAGTGGCTAATGGTTTGGCTGGATTCCAGATCACAGATGTGGAAAGAGCAAGATTACAGGATTGGTGCAAGGAAGTTTAGGGGAGAGGAATGTGAATGAAACTTTCAGAACAGACCTAGATTTGGGGAATATTTATGCCTTATATCAATGCTATCAAAAGGCCGTGTATTAGCTGGACATCCATAATAAACTATAAACTGGGTTGTTTAAACATCATGCCTCTTCAGCACCATCCACTGGTAGACAGTTTCATAAGATATGACACATCCATGAAGGCACTACATACAATATTATCAAATAACTCACTTTATTATGAGACAAGTAATAGGCTAATTTTTATATGATTTCTGGTCTTTCCATATACCTCACCAAACCTACAGAATGATGGAATGGCACATTCAACATTCAGTTATGGCACCAGCCAAGATAAAACACATTTGAGGGTTGGGATGCTGTCCTGTGGTATGCAGAGTATGCTCTGAACCAGTCACTAATAAATGGTGCCGATTCTCCCATGACCAGGGTACACAGATCTGGGTCTTGCTCTCCAGGCTTGTTCATTTGGTGAACTACAAAATAAATTCCTTTTCTGTTTAAGTGAGCTATTTAATTTCTGTTGCTTACAACAGAAGTATCTAGACTAATATACAAATATCTACCTCCCCTCTCCTTGCCACTCTCTTTAGCGATTACCTGTCCTGCCTCAATCCTTTAGGCTTATCTCAGTAATGCCTGCTCAGAACTGGTACTGTGATTTTGAAGGCTGATTGTACCATACTGTGTTATAGCTTGGAAGGCAAAGTTCATAAATCTTTACACCTCCAAGGCCTCCTTTTACCATTTTTCAACATACCCATATTTTGATGTCACAAACTTACATGTATTTTCTATTTCCCCATTAAAATAATCAGTGACATTTTCTGATCAGCAGAGCATGCAGTGTTAGCAGCATTAAGGTCAAGTTAAAAGCAAAAAACACTGATGTCTTAGCCTGTGCAATATAGTGTTACCAAGGGTGAAAGTATACAGTAGGTTTTTCAAATTATTTAAAATATGTAAAATGTCATACTTTTGTGGACACACAAAAACTGACTCTAAGAAATATATAACCCAAAGACCAACCTTTATAGAGACCATTCTACTGTCCAAAAGTGTCACTTCTCCACAGTAGAATAGTGAGCAAAATACTCTGGGTTCTTTATATCCAAAAGTATTAAAAAAAAAAAAAAGCTTCCTTGGGTGTAAAAAGTAGTTAAAAAAAAATAGGAGAGAGTATTTCTCTGGCCTATTTTTAATCCATTGCAGCCTGGAACATTCCCAGTCTAAACAGAAAGGGATATAGAAGAAATATATCAGTTATTTATTATTATGAAGGCAGAAAGGATGGGAGGAACAAGTAGCATTTATTTCTTGTCCTCTAAAGGTTCAAAATTCTTGTACTGTGTGTGTCTGTGTTTAGTTAGTTGGAAGGACAGCAACATTCACTGAGTTTACAGGACCTTTTCACTTGGATTCACTGTCCCTCCCTCTCCTCACCATATTTCTGAGTATGTTTAATGGCCAGGGTGACTTCAGAATGTGAAGGCTGAGTCAGATAAATGAGTTCCAAGTTACTAATGGCTCACTTCCTAATCTGGACACTGAGTAATAGTTGATGGTAATGAATATGATAGTTTTAACTGCTTAACAATAAGGAGATGGGCCACTGTACTGAACCAATGAATATCAGATGAACTTGTTATCATTCTCTCTGAAAGAGGGAATGCAGCCTGTCATTTTTAATTCTCATAGCAAGTAAAAGCCAGAAGCACAATAAATCCATGTGCCTGCAGAATTCTCAGAAACTTGGAGCAGTGATTTTGGTGAATAAAAACCAAAGGAGAGCCTTGTGTTAATTCTATCCTATCACACTACTGTTGGTATTCTTTCAAAATCACTCTGAAACGCTACAGACTAGCTTCCAGAAAAAATAAAATAATGTCTGGATGGCAAAGTCCTTTCTCAAGGCCTACAATCTTCCCGACTTATTAGTATGAAGATTTTCAGTCACAAAAAGTTGAATCAAAGATGACCTATATACGTCCCACTTTAAAGTGAGCAATTGTTAACACTTTGCTGCATTTGCTCTACCTACTTGCTTATCTACATTTATTTTACGATTTTATTTACATTTATTTTTAGGAATTTAAAAATAAGTTGCAGGTATCATGACATTTCATCTATAAATATTTCAACATACATTTCTTAGAATAAAGATATGACTAAAGTAACTTTTCAATAATAGTAACAGTAATCTTCTAAAACAGGGGTCAGCAAACTATGGCCTTCAGGCCAAATCCTGCCAACTACCTGATTTCAAAAATTATAAATTAAGGTTTTACTGGAACACAGCCATAGCCATGCCCATTCACTTACTTCCTGTCTGGCTGCTTTTGTGCTGCAACAGCAGAGTTGACTAGTTGCCACAGAGACCATATGGCCTAAAAGGCCTAAAATACTTACTATTTGGCTCTCTAAAAAACTTGCCAACTCCTGCTTTAATAAATACAAGTGTGGAAAAATTTACAAAATCACGAGCCAAAGGATTTGACTATCATTTTTGCATGGCAAGTGTTCCTTCCCTTAGTGTATAGGTTTTGTGATGTTGCAAATTTTGGTTGTAGGCAAGTGGTTGTGGTGGGGAGGTTGGAGTGGTAGTAGTGAGTGAGGAAGAGAACTAATAGCCACGGCACACTTATTCCATACAGGGCCCTGTGCCTGGTGCTTTTTACACCATTATGGTTACTGTGATCCTCACAACAATACTATAAGGTAAACATCATTCTAGTTTTCTGATGAGGAAACTGAGGCTTAGAGAGGTTGGGCAATTTGCCCAAAGTCATCCAGATATTAAATAAAAAAGCCAAGAACCCAAGTCTGTCTCCAAAGAGATACAGCAAAATCAGTTAAGAGTCCCAAAGGAGAATTTGCAAGCATCTATGGTCACGATTCATACACAAAATATGCGCTTTGGTCGCTGCTGTTTTCCAACACAAAACCACAGTAAGATCCCTGGGAGAAAGCAATCAAAGCCTTTCTTTAAAATATAGTGATATATATATAGTAAGTGCCCAGAAACTTGGTGTCATTTAACGAAAAGCACCTCAGGAAAGCCATCTCAAGTGCTTTAATCATTTACTCTCTAACCTGGGGGGTAATACTGTGCTCACTTGGACAGCACATATACTAAAATTGGAAAGACAGAAATTAGCATGGCCCCTGCACAAGGATGACACGCAAATTCATAAAGTGTTCCATATTTTTAAAAAATAAAATAAAATGGGGGTAATATCTATTCTGATTACTTTTGAGGCAAAGTAAATATTAAAAAGCTTTGGAAGTGGAGAGCATAATTATTTAGTGTAAGGCATCATTATTTAGTTTATGTCTCTGTATAACCATGCATGCCTTAAAACCAACTTAGCTATCTCATTCTTTAGTTTTCTACTTCTCAAATTTTAGTATTCATCAGACTGACCAAGGCTGCTTAGTAAACTCAGACTCCCAAGCCCCATGTCCAGAGATTTCTTCCACAGACCTGAGTAGGGTCCGGGCAGAATTCAAAGTGATTCTCAATCAGGTGATCTGGAAGCAATACTTTGACAAATACTGCTTTAAAGTATACTTGATGTTTCACAAGATCTATATAAAAGATTATTAAAAAGGAACTTTTTATGTAACAGTGCAAAGCAGTACTGAAATACATAAAATATTAAATGTCCTCTCCTCAGCACCTAATCTTCTCTTACCCAGAGATAAGTTTTGATGATTAGCTTTCCAGACTTGAATTTTTCTATGCATATACAAACATATATATTGGTTAAGTATGACAAGCATTTGATGTTATTTCAATTTTTTTTCTATTAAAAATAATGCTGTGATAAATGTCCTTGTTCACATGTCTTTAAGCAACTGTTTCTGTAGGAGATTCCTAAAAGTTTACACACGGTAACAGCTTGCCTACTGGTCTGATTTTACTTTGCACTTTTTTAGTGGTGGTGGGAGACTTTCTGTGCTTAACATTGTTGAATGACCCGTCATTGGACATTTTCATCAAGGCCCAACGTTCCGAACAAAGGTTTTTAAAAAGTAGACATATTTATCGCTCTTTCTGTGCAGACCGAGCTAACTGCCACAAGAGGTGAGTTTGGGGGAGCCGGCGCGGGTTGCCACCGTTCTCCGAGGGACCGGCACCCTGGGCGAGGGCAGGGGAGCGCTCGCAGCGGCTTCAGCCCCAGGAGAACAGACGGCGAAGAGAAGTCGGGAGCCCAGAGCACCGGGGTCCTGCCCTCTTCTCCCTCGAGCTGCGACTTCGCGCAGAGCTCAGCAGCCCCTAGGACCGTGGTCCAGACGCCGCCGCTGTTCCCACCGCCACTCCCGCCTCACCCTCAGTCGCCTTCTCCAACTCCCACCCGGTTTGACGTTCCTGGGTTACCTAGTCCGTAGCTCAGAATAACAGCGCGAAGTTTAAGGACCGCAGCCCCTAGAAGCGCGCCACGCTAGCCTGAGGCGCTGAGTAACCGGCAGCAGTCCTCCTCTTCTTGTCCCGCCCCTTCCGCTTACTATTCGCCTCCGCTTCCGGCCCCGGCGCCCGGCGCTGCTGTGAAGAGCTGTGCATTGTGGGGGCCCCTTCTTGTTTCCCGGCCATCTTGGCGGCTGTGTTCGGTCAGTGGGCTCCGCTGGTTGTAGGTTTAGGCGTCGCGGAGAGCTTAGTGGGTTGCGGTGTGGAGCTCGGGATCCTAAAAATAATCTTCTGTCCTCTGTGTGTTGTAGGCTGGGAGCTGGCCCACACCTAAGGCAGGAAGATGGTGGCCGCAAAGAAGACGGTGAGTGAGACAGGCCAGGCCTAAAGCCGGTTCACGTGGGGAGATGAGTCTCGGCCGACGGGCAGATCCGAGCGCACTGGGCAGACAGCGTGCCTGGCGTTGGGAAGGCCCCGGAAGGAGAGGTCCTCTCAGTGACTTGGGAACCTTGACTTGGGTGATTTTAGTAAGGGGCTTGGTTTCCAGAAAGCTGGGTCCCGTTTTGTGGTTACAAACAAGGCCTTCAGGTACGTGTTTAATGTTTGCTTTGTAGAAAAAGTCGCTGGAGTCGATCAACTCCAGGCTCCAACTTGTTATGAAAAGTGGGAAATACGTGTTGGGATACAAGCAGACTCTGAAAATGATAAGGCAAGGCAAAGCGAAACTGGTCATCCTCGCAAACAACTGCCCAGCCTTGAGGTAATGGAAGGAGCCTGATTCTGTGCGTCGCTCACTGCAGATTTCATCGTGAGCGAGTATCCGGGAGTGTAAACTTGCAACCTGGGTAGCATGAACTCGGTTTTATATAAAGTTTGTTTTACAAGCGAACACTTGTTAGATGATTTAGGGGGTGCTGCTGGCCCACCTCACCCCCAAATCGTGTTTCCCCTTTTGTAAGCTTGTCATTGGGAGAACTGGGTGACAGAAGGGGTGTTATAGCCGCAGAACGTCAAGGTTTGAGAGAAGCACAGACACATAATTTGCTTTTATGTGTGTTTTCTATATTTCCTTTTTGGTCATAATTTTAACTTAAGACACATTTTAAAAGTACTTAATTATGAACTTGCTTTAGTAAAGCTAGGATAAGAAAAGTTGAGGCTGGCTATGTCATACCCAGTTTTGATTGACTCAGTGTTTGAAGTTGAACTTGGTGTAAATGTTAGACTCAGATTGTGGAGAATATAAGCCACATGATTGGTCCCCTGCTGGTGTGGATTTTCCTGTAGTAGTGCATAAATTGTTCAAAATACTTTATAAACGGTGTCTGTACATAATTTTAAGAGCCTGGCGTGCTCTCTGATCCACCTCATCCCGTAGTTTGGTTTTATTAGCAACCTTTCTTTCACGCTTACCTTCCATAGCAGTGCTTTTCAAAAGTGAATGTGCATACAATCACCAGTGATCTTGTTAAAATGCAGGTTCTGATTTAATGGGTATGGGATGGGACCTGAGATATGTATTTTTAACAAGCCTAACTATAACTGGTCTGTTGATCCATACTTTGGATAGTGGTAGGGTTCTTTTGGGACTCTTGAAGTTCATAAAACCATTAATATCTACCTACTCAGTTGACACAGAAATGTTAACTCTGGGTCAGTATTATTCACCATTCATGGCTTATCTTTTGAAAATAACATTGTTCAGATTCTGGATTCTGTGTTTATTCTGTGCCTCAATTTCTTCATAAGTTAAAAAAACTGGAGTATATGATACTTAGAGGTTATTGTGTGAATTTAGTGTCTGGCGTGTAGTAAATAATGCTTTTATTTTGCATCCTACATTTTCCACAAGCATAGATACTTTCTTAAATATATTAGGTATTTAGTAGGTATTTACTGGTAGACCCATCTCATAAGGGGTTAAGGAAAGGATGATCTGTATTGATTAATGGGTATGCTAATATGTTTTTAAGAGTTATAACTGGTTTAGTTACTGTTTGAAGGCCTTACCAACATGAAAACTAATGAAAGAAGTAGTAATACTTCATCTGTCATAGTTGGTATGGCATTTATTTGCCTTTTTTTGGTTCCCAAAGGAAATCTGAAATCGAGTACTATGCTATGTTAGCCAAAACTGGTGTCCATCACTACAGTGGCCATAACATTGAATTGGGCACAGCATGTGGAAAATACTACAGAGTATGCACACTGGCTATCATTGATCCAGGTATGCTTTTTAAATCATAACTTTTTTCCTTTATAATGTGATGCAAGTACTCCTTGCTGTATAAGTATGTTTGGTCCCTGAGTTAAGATAGTGAGAATTTGGATATAGCAAGGGATATCCTGTAGTTTTATTTCACCAGAGAATTGATAACGAATGTTAGTACATTATAACTGTCTTTGCTAAAAATGAAATTTTTTGTTTAAAGCACCTAAGAAACAGTTACTTAGGACATTGGTAAAAAGTGAAATTATAACGAGAGAATAATCTGGGGAAATAATAGAAGAAAGGAATCCTTAACGGCTGCCTGAGAATAGACAGGTAAAATTAGGTTGAGAAAAAGAAGTGCCTACAAATATACATCATGTTGTTTTGAACTTGTGAATTTTTATTTAATTCATAAAATACTGCGAATATTCTCGCTGTTCTGATTTTGTAATAATCAGGGCAGGCTAAACATTCGCTATATTAAGACCATGCGTGTGTCCCCAGACCTAGTTCTTTACCTAGGTCTGGTTTATAAATGCTGGTGATAAACTAAGTCTCATTTAAATTACACATCTTACATGGAGAATGTCTGTGGCTAGGTATCTGATCAAGCTAGAGAAATGAATAGGATAGCTAGTAATAACTTTGGAAGATAACCACTACTAATTTGATGATTTCCACGTGACAGTAAATGAATTGTAAAACTGTTGTGTTTTATTTTCTAGGTGATTCTGATATCATTAGAAGCATGCCAGAGCAGACTGGTGAAAAGTAAATAACAAAATTTTCCTTTAATAAAACTGGCCAGAGCTTGTTTTAAAAACAGTGTTCATTTATTTTCTTTCTGTTTTTTTGCTTCAGTATACTTTGTTGAAGGTAGGATTAGAGAGGATGTGGCAGCTAGATTTGGTAGCAAGACTTTTGGGTTAAGAGCTATACATCCCAGTTTCCGTTTTTCTGTTTTTGTAAAGAGACTGTGCTGAGTTCCTTTCCTGCTCCAGATTTTCTTAATCGTAATCAAGATGTTGACATTTTACATCTGAATATGTTTGAGACGCAGCAAGGTTTAATACCCAGAATTTAACTGTAGTTGCAGTTTATAGTCCAGTTTAAATCTTCCAAATCTGAGTAACAAAGAGTATTAAGTGAAATAAATACATTCCTTCTACCCCAAATTTTGTCACAGGCTGAGAAAAGTTCTGTTCAACTTTTAATGAACTGATCTCCTAAGAGTATGCATTGGTTGGGGTAGGAGAAATGAATGTACTTGGATGACTTCAGAATAATCCCAGATCTTCAATAAGTTAAATTCACAGTTGTCCAAAGTGTTGTTTTATATAATTTTAGTCCTAAAAGATAATAACATGTTTGGGGTTCAGATTTTGGGGAAACAATAATACTACATCTCCCAGGTATGTTCTATGGAATCCTTTTCCCACACCTGTTAATATCCTTTGGAATATTTCAAAGGAATTAACTTGGGAGAAAATACTGAGATATATCTTGATTTATAGTCAAATGTTACTGTTAGGGTGGTATACCTTAGTCTGTAGAAGCTCTAAGGCTACAGAAGACAATGTCTTTGGGATTTAAGAATCAACTTGCAAGAATTTTTTGTTGGTAGATGAGTGAGACATAGGAGATGAGGGTGCCTTTAATACACGCTCCGTATTTCCTGTGGATTTCTTTAATACACAGGAAGTCAAGTGTTCTCTGAACTTGAAGTCAGAAGACTACCTCTTAATATCTATATAACCATGGGTGGGTCAAATTCCCAGTTTCACAGGTGAGGGAATTAGTTATCTTTCAAGCTAACATTACCTGGTTTTAGTTTGTGTGAAGTTACTGAGGTGGTAGATATAATTTAGAGAGTAGCTGTTACTGAGTTTTCTTACTAGGTCAGTTAACTCAGTATTTCTCAGTTTGGGGGCACCATTGACATTTTTGGTGGGGCAATCTTTTGTGGAAAACTGGGACTGCAGGATAGTCTCACTTTCCTTCCATGTCATTAACACTCCCAGATGTCACCTCACCTTTTCAAACTAGCATCTGGCTAAGAGCCACAGAGCTATATGAAAATTGGTAAATACCTTAAGTTGCTCATATTTGCAAATCAAGATGTGTGACTAAGGTGGTTTAAAAGGCTTGAAATTTTTATCCTTAATAATTGTTTTTGTCAGACTACTGCTGGTCTCTAGTGCTTTTGTTTCTATAGTTCAACATGTGTCTTGGATAAAGAACTTCTGTGCTTTGTTTCCCCCTTGGTCAATTTCTCCTTTCAAATTGACCTTTCATGCTATTTAGGTTTTTTTAGATGATTTTTCTCTCCAGGCTGACTAGTTCCAGTTTAATTTCTTAAGAGGTGGTACCTGACAAACACAGTATTGCAGGTATCAGTGTACCATTTCTTTGTAATGGTTCTGTTGCATAACTTTGGCTGCAGGCATTTTGGAATGATGGTTTTTAGAAAACAACTTAGGTTTCTGGGGCCTTCTAGGTAGTGATAATATATGCTGTAAGATCATTTGGCTGTTGTCTTTTCTTTATATGTGGTTTTGTGCACTCACCGTTGTTTCAGTAAGAAAGGGTTTGAAGCTAAATAGGGAACGTGTCTCATTCTGGCCTGAAGCGGCTGTGATGTGCCATTAAAGTGCTGCCAGAATTGGAGAAAATACCACTAACCAAGATCTCAGAAGGTCTAAAATGAAATTATAAATGTTCTTTTCTCATTATAATGAAAGTAATATGCTTGCCTGGAAGCTCTAATAGGCAGGGGGTTGCAGGAAATTCCAGCCAACTGGACTTAATTCCATACTTATACTGAACTGCCTATTAGGCCTGGAGGTATGGTATGGTGACAGGAGCAAAAGATTAGTATGGAGAAGAAACCAAACTTTGGCTCATTGTAAATACCATCATTTGGGCCTTCTGGAGGATGGTCAGCTGGTTCATGGAAAACAGTTCTCTTTGATCTGATCTCTCGCAGCTCTTATTTCCAGCTGCCTCTTAGACTTGTGCTCCCAGGCCAATAGTGGCATCTGGTTTTTCTTCCCACTTCTTGTCCCAGTCTACCCCAACATCATCTTTCTGTGTAGACTGGCTGCCTCTGAGTTACCAAAGAATCCTGTGACTGGCATTAATCACATCTCTCTCCACTAAACTGAGGTCTTACAGGAGAGGTACCTAGCTTTTCAACTTTACATCACTTACTAGGTGACTAGCACATTAATAGAGTTTGAATAACCAGAGTATATAATGACTTTTAGGGCTTAAAGATTTATTTCTCACTGATAAGTTTGTGGCTTTATAGGCCAGAATTTCATCTTCATCTTGTTGATAGTAGGTCTTGATCATCTTGTACATTTACTATTACTTAATTTGCTGCTCCTACGTGCTTGCTTCAAAAGAAAATTTAGGAGTGGCTGTCTGCTAATGTACTTTCCTCTGTAAGCACAGAATTCATTCATTGACTCAACCGACACTTGAAACATATCAGATATTCGGCTGCTGAAGAATAAAAATACAATAGCTAATATTGAGCATTTAAAATGTGTTACATACTTTACTAAGTAATGTACATGTTAACCCATTTAACCCTCCTGACAAACCAATGAGATAGTACTTAGTGCCGACATGAGGAAATTAAGACCTTCGGAAGGGTCACACAAATAATGGAACTAGAATGCAAAACTTTCACACCTGAGATACACAGAGCCAAAGAAACTATTTCAAATTTTAGACCATCTTAAAGATAAGTATCTTGGATTAATATGCAAATTTGATGGATTGGTCAGAGGACTATTGTTGTTTCCCATGAAGGTATTTTCCTCCCCCAGTTGGAGAAAGTTGAAAACCTAAGGGTGAAATGTATTCAGTAGTTCAAAAGGGTTTGGGAGGGGTGGGGGACACACTAGAACCACTAGAGGGAGCCAGGAGTCAACAGAAAATGAAGTACGATTGAGAACTGGAGGCAATGCCTAAACTAATTAACATCTCAGAAATGTCCTGCCAACTCAAATCAGTACTTCCCAATGAAAACCTGTTTTCAGGATGTGGATGACAACTATAAACTGAAGGTTTTGATAGTTTGAATTGCTAAACTGATAGTTTATACTTGGAAAGAATTAGATAATTTTCAGGTAAGATTGAAGCCTAGCTGTTCTTCCCATTCTGCACACTGCCTTTGGGGAGGACATTCTTATGGGAACACACCTTGAAATGCAAGCTTATTCAAGGTGTCTTGTTTGTAAAGCATCATTTGGCCTCCAAAATACAGTAGCTTTCATGGGAAGGATGTGATTTGGGGGCGGGGGTCATTTCTTGAAGTTGCCATATGTAGTGTTTCTTGCTCTCAGTACTTGGAACTGATGAAGTGTCCTTTGACCCTGTCCCTATTCCTACTTCCTTATCTTCCCCTGGGACAACCCCTATTGTGTATATCCTTATAGAACATTTTTTGTACTTAATTATGTATCTGAACAACTAGTAATGTTTCTGGTTTTTTAATTTACAGAAATGGTATGCTAACCATACTGTGCGACTGACTTCTAAAATTCATCTTTGCTTTTAAGTTTTACCAGGTATACATGTAGATCTAGTGCATTCCTTTTAAATGTTGTATTCCCGAAGTACGGAGTACTCCACAATCAGTTCTCTTTCTGATGATGATCATTTCTAATTTGTTTATAAACTCTAGTAACATTCTTGTACAGGTGTCCTTGTGTGTATGTGCTAAAGTCATCTAGTTAGATACCTATAAGTGCAGTTACTGGAGTACAAGGTTGTGTGCATTTCCATTCTGGTAGGTACTGATGGAGTATTCTCCAGAGAGACTGCATTTGCATTTTCACTAGCAGTGTACAAGAACCCCATATTTTTATATCCTTAATCAAC
>JAVSCE010010118.1:0-70258 GCA_032199065.1 Smutsia gigantea
CAAAAATGAATCAATCAGTTCAGCTTAGTTCAGCCTCTGCAACTGGCCATCTGGCACAAAATCAACCGAATGTATCCCTGCATATTCATCTTCATTTTCACAAATACTCAAGAGAATGTCATTCTAGGGCAAAATAAAATTAAATCACCACAATTTTTAAGACATCTCTCCTTTCATACCCTCTTGAGAATACTATGTTTATATGAGAATACTTATTGCTATAAGGTTTTTGTGTAATTCTTATTTGAATGTATTCTCCTTTTTCGGAAGGTTGAAAATAAAATATTTAATTATAAAACTTTCAATTTTTCAAGGAATATTCTTTTGGAAGATAGAAAGTTTTGTAAATAGGTCAGTTTCCTTTTTAGTTGAATCAATAGTAGATCAAGTGACCAAAGCCAACTTCATAGAATTTAATAGTTTCATAATTGCACTAATATTGAAGTTGGCCGGACATGTGATTAATTATTGTTCAACATGATCAAAATAATGCAACCTTAGTCACATTTCAATTCCTATTTACAGAAAATCAGAAACTAAAATTTCATTTGATCAAATGAAAGTTTTACTTAATAATCACATTATTATATAAAATTAGAAGCCAAGTTTGATCCATTATCAAATCCTGAAGAGATCAGACTACATGTTTCTGCAGTATTTTGTAATAGTTTTGAAATTCTATTAAATATTTGTGTTTCGGGTAGAAGCTAAAGTAGAGTGTACACGTGGACTCTTTGGGTAATTTTAAAATAGAAAAATAGTCTCATTTTCTATTTTAAAAATTCATACTGAATAATACACTGAACCAACTTTATTCTTGATTTTATCCATTTATTTTTGTCCTAGAACTGAACCACTAATATTTTCAGCTTTGACTCTTTAAATTAAGTAAATGAATGTTATTAAGACACATCAAAGCACACTAAATAAATCACAGTTTTAAGCAATAGTGTTTCCCAAATTATGACTGTAAGTATAAGACCAATATAAAACATTTAAAGAAATAGTAATATTTAGATTTCATTCTCTATGATTTTGCTCATTAAAAATACTTTGGTAGAAGTTTTCATTTTAAAAGGATGGAAAATAATAACTTTGACTTCTTTGTACCTTGCTTTTTCATTACACAAAAGGTTAAATTGCAAATAATAGTTCACTCTGTATCTGGGAAAATAAGCTTTTCTGCAAATAATTTCTAAGCCCAATATATTGTTATAAAGTTCCTTTTGAGAATTATATATTTATACTAATCAGAATTGTTTTCTTGTTTTCTGTTTTGTTTTGTTTTGTTTGTTCTATCCTGCAGGCTCTGTTGTTTTAAAGGTACATTTGTACCCCTGGCAATGTTTCCTGAAATAATTTCAGCCCAGAGCCAGCTAATGGCTCGGGATCATTTCTACAGATCTCGCTTTGCCTTTTTGTGCCTGTGTGGCCTTCAGAGATGTTACAGTTTGCTGTTCTGTAAACTGACTCACAGTTTGAAAGCATTCTTTTGTTATTAAACACACATGAAAAGGGGATTCTCTCCAGGCAGAATGCACCATCAGATTGGATGGACAAAAACTTGGAACTACGGTCAGTATTAAGAATCCTGGACTCATCATCTTCAATCTGCTCAAGTTGGAAAAAATAAGAGTCATGTTTACTGTGACTCATCTTTCTGTTGCATCATCGATTTAGAAATGTTGCCAAGTACATGCAAATATAAAATAAAATGAACTCAGCTATAAAAGATTTTATATTTTTCTGCTTTGTGAATCATTGTACCCATATTCACAGAGTCTTTTTAAGGCTTGGAACTCTTTGTTTAGAAATCCTACAGCTTTTAATTTCTGAACACTAAATTTTTATCCTAGCAAAATCAGTAACTATTGATGAATAGCTTGCGTTTATGTATTTTTATATTTCTTTTAAATAACATGCACATACATTATCTCCCTGATCCTCATAATAACTTGCAAAAAGTGTAAGTACTTTTCCCTTCATTTAAAAAACAGAGAAATAGAGTCATAGAGGTTATACAGCATGCTAAAGTTTACCTCCTAGTTAGTGGCGGAGGAAGAGTTATACCAGCCCAACTAGACTGCTAGAATTGTTGTTGTACCATAATCCTTACTCCCTCTAAAAGACCAACCCTAGAAAAAGGTTTATTAAAATCTAGTGTCTTCAGTTATCCACCACTCCTTTTGAAAGTCCCTGAGCTGGCTGCAAATGAATGAGCTGATATCACCCAGAGCCCTCCTCCTATTCAAGTACCACCACAACTATCTCCTGCCTTTTATGACTAAAATTTTGAAAAAGTTCAAATATGCTTTCTCCTTCCTCTGGTCCAGTCACTCAATCTAGCCTGAGTCTACAGTCTTAGTCTGGGACAGCCATTCCCTCTCTGTTCTCTCTCAGCACTGTAAACATGCCTTTTTTATGGCATGTCTGTTTTCCCCTCCAGACTGAGTTCTTCCAGAGAAGGAACCTATCCTCTAGACTTGTGTTCACCACACCTAGCATAATGCTTAGTATGTCACATACCTCAATAAATGTTGAATGAAGGAGTGAATAAAAGAATCATAATAGGAAATTAAAAGGCATTGCTTTAAGAAAGGAACTGCCTTTGATTGATAAAATATCTCAATAAGATGTTTGAGGTAAAAAAATGAGAGCTGAAGGCATGGATAAGAAAACAAGAGTAAAAGCAAGGTCAGAGAATTAGCTCAATTGTTTTGCAAAGGAGCAAGAGGAATTTGGTTTCTGCAGAGAATTGAGAAAGAATAGTCAAAAAGAAAACATGAAAGGGTAAATCATTGAAATAAGGCAGTTAGAGACCCATGGTGGCAGGTTCCATCCAAAGCTGTGTGCCCTGCTTAACATAAAATCCTCCATATCTCCCACTCATACCCTCGCACCCCTTGTTTCACCAAAATTTCCCAATTATATATTGTAACTTTCTGGTTATTATATGTAAATCTCTTTGAAAACTGTAAAAAATTCTGAATTTCATATCTGGGCTGACAATGAGGGAAAAGAAATAATACTCACAAGAGCTGAGGATTCAGCATTCATGGGAGCAAAAGCCTACCCAAAATGTGATGAAATTCCAAGGTGAGCTTTGAATTTCTAGAAACAGAATTGTAGGCTCCAGGCAATCTTACACAGATTTTAAGGAGATAAGATACCTACGTTGACATGGAAGTTTCATAGTAAAAGAATAAATGAAACCAGGCAAGATAAACTTGGAAAAAAAGAACCTTAATTCATTTATTCACACAAACATTCAAACAATTAACTTTCATTAAGCACCAATACATTTTGTCAACTAGAAACATAGCTACAAAGCAGACATAGCTCATCCCTTATAAGACTTACAGTATAGGGGAAATAGAGATGAGCTCTGACACGTCCTGTGGTAGATGAAGGGATAGAATGTCATGGAAGCATGTAGGATTGGCACCCAAACCTGACACAAGTTATTAGGAGAGACTTTTAATAAATAATGTCTAACATGAGCACTAAGAGCTCAACTGGAGAGACCGGTAAGACTACTCCAGGCATGGGGGACAGCATATGGGAGTCTCCGAAATGAGAGGCGGCCTGGCATGTTGAGTATCCGAAAGTAGTGCTGAAAGGTTGGAGCCTAGAGAAAGAGCTCAAATTGGGGAAAGATGTGATTGTGATGACAGGCAGGAGACAAATCATGAAGGACTTGTAAGCCATCTTAAAGAGACTGTGCTTTATTCTGCAGATAATATGGAGTCACTAAAGGGTTTTAAGTGCAAGTGTTGCATGGTTAGATCTTTGAGAATGATCATTCCCTACAGTATAGAGATGGGAGTAGAGGTGGCCTGGAGGTGAGGCAACCAGTTGGTTTAATTAGTGTTCTCAGCAAGAGGCTGATGTTTGAAGTGGGGAAGGGAGAAGGGACATACAGAGAATTTGAGTTAGTTGGGGAATGTTTGGAGACGATATTCACTACATGAGGTAATGACCTGATTATGCACATGAAAATAGACATGTCCAGGAAGACAAAGTTGGTCAACTGGATGCTGCCACTCACTGCTATAAATCACAGGATTTATAATCACATTGGGCAGAAAAAATAACAACAACAGCAATAGTAATAATATGTAGAGTTTGATGTTTATATGAGAAACTCTAAGTGGAGGTCTCCAGAAGACAGTTGGGTCCCAAAGGGAGCTCAGAAGAGAGATCTGGGATATAGACTTGAGAGCTGTCATCAAATAGATGATATTTCAAGACCAAAGAGTGAATGACATCATCCAGGGAACATGTGACAGTGAGTAGAAGGCAAGGCTTTGGACAGATCTTTGAGGGAAAGGAAACCAACACTGGAGGGAAAGGCAGATATAGATGAGGTCGCCAACAAGTCTGAGATGAAGAATCCAAAGAGATCAGGGGAAAATCAAGAGAGACAACTGTCCAAAGAGTCAAGGGAAAATATTTTTAAAAATAAAGAAGTGACCTACAATTCCAGATGTCACCGGGAGATCAATGAGATAAATCCTGAAAGGTATTCATACAATTTCTCTGTAAAGAAGCCACTGATGACTTTTTTGAAGGAATTTCAGGGGCATCGTTAAGCTGGAAACATTCAGCATTTGAAGGAGTGAAAGGAGGATGAAGAAGCAAAAAATAACAAGAGTTCATCAAATTTACAAGATGTTTAGCTGTGATAAGGACAGCATAAGCTAAGGGAAATATGAAGAGTTCTAATAAATGAGAGAATTGAGCCAGTGTCAATGTTGATAGGAAGGAACTAGTAGAAAAGGAAGATAGATATAACAGTGCAGAGTCTCCTATTTCAGCAGAAAAGGACACATGAAGTGGCCTAGGAAAAGATGGTGGACTACATAGTAACAGGAGTGGGAGTAGAGAGAGATGGGCCTTCCCGCCCTATGACTTCTAATTTTTCTGTGAAACAGGAACCAGGGATCATCAGCTGCTATGAGGCATGGCAAGAAAGAGAGAAAATGGGATTTGGTGGGGTCAAAATTTTAAAACCACGAGGAAGCTTGCAATAGCATTTTGGAGAATGAAAGTAAGAACTGAATGGGGAAAGACAGGAGTGCTAGATTGTAGTGAAAGCGCAGGTGAGATGGAGACCACAGGTTTGTGTGTTACTCTGCCCAGTTTATTTTCAGGATTTTGGCAAGAAAATGAGGTGATGAACAGTGATGTCTCAGCCAAACAAGACATCCAAGCACCTGGCCTTCAAGAGGCTTCAAGGAGAGCAAGAGGGACTGATGCCAAGATATCCCTGATGCCACACACTCTACTCATTTGAAAACAATTTTAAAATTGCAAGGGCATTTACTTTTAAGAAAAACAGTTGCTTTCTGGGACACTTTCTAAATAAATGGCATCTCTATGGCAAGTAAAATTTAGTTCAGTTTTTTAGGAAATGGACAATAAAGAAAACCCAGTTATCAATTTTCTCTAAGCCCATGGAACCAATTAATCAAATCACTTCCATAGGCCTTTAAGAGTACCACCTGCTTAGCACTGTTCACCATAAACAAAAAACTGGACTCTGTTATGCAAACAAAATTGCATTTTAAAAACATTTATTAGACCTATCACTAACGATGCCAGTTAATACTGAAGACCGTGAGGATGATTATAATTGCCGTATTCCATGATTCCCATTTTGTTTATTCATTAACTGAACAAAAACATTGTATCTTGTAGGTGGGATGAAAGATGAAAAACACAGTTCCTGCTCTCAAAGAGCTCACAGAAGGGGCAAAGATTAACTAATAATTCCAATAAGTGCAACAATGCTATGAATGAGGTATGAATAGGACAAAGCCTCATTAATAGAATCAAGGAAGGCTTTCGCTGTAGTTCTAAATGCACTGCACAGTTAAGCTTACTTATTTTCAGTTATTCTCATAGATATAGACACATTACAAGGATGAGTTGAGATCATATTCTGAGATTCTTACAGCAGTAAATACTGACGTACCTAGAGCCATAATTTGAACATCACAATATTCTCTTTTTATATGTCCAGGATACTATAAATCAATCACCTGAGCTTAACTTGAAATAGGTTTGTAGAGCTTAACATCATATTCAAAAATCAGGATTAATTTTTCTCTGTTACATTATTGTTTGATTACAGTCACCATCTGCTATTTTTGAGTTACAGTCAATAGTAGCATTGCTGAGAGAGGTAGATCCCATAGCAAATCTACCTTGCAGAACACTATCTAACAGGATAGCAAGGTGCTATACACGTGAACAATGCAAATGGCAGAACTAAGAACAACTAAATGAAATTTTGGTTTTTTTGCAATCTTTATTTGAAAGCATATGTTCTAATGCTTTAGGTCAAGGAAGATAAATGTACAATTCTCTGTCCATTGTTATTCAGTGCTTTTAAGCTCATCTATAACCAGTTTATTAGAAAACATTTATTAAATGAAGTATGTTATCAAGATAGTTGAAAATACATTAAGTCAGATTCTCTTGAGTGCCTAAGCACCAGGAGGAAATTTGACTCTTGAAGTAGGACATTAACTCTTGCATGGTAACATTCAGTAAGTCATTGTGCATTAGTGCATACACCTCATAAAACTGGCTTCATCCTGAGATACTTGAATCCTCTCTCCCATTAGTAGATGCTACTATTTTGACAGGGAGCTGTGATTCCCAGAAAATAATTCACCTCGTCCCTTGAATATTTCACATTCTCTGTTCTGATAACTCAACTTCTAAGACTGATGAAAAAAAATCATATAATTGTATACACTTGTGCACAAATAAATTCATAGTCCTTGACCTCAGTTGGATTTCTCAACACTTTCTGGTAATAGGTCCATCTATTTAATCAGCTTTCTTGACCATTTGCCACAATAACTATTTTTATTGGATATAATTGACATCCAATAAACTGTATATATTGAAATTGTACAGTTTCATAACTTTTGACATCTGTAAACATGTGAAACCATCAACACAGTCAAGACAGGGGACATATCCAGCACCCCCAAAGCCATTCCTCCTCCTAGCCTCTTCATCCCCAAGCAACCAGTGACCTGCTTTAGTTCATTATAGATTATTTTAATTTTCCAATTTTAATGGACTTACACAGTATGTATACTTTTATGTCTTACTTCTTTCACTCAGCATAATTATTATAAGATTCAATTATGCTGTTCTGTGTATCAATGGCCCATTCCTTTTTATTGCTAAGGACTATTTTATTTTGTGAATAAACCACAATTTATTTATCTCTTAACCTATTGATGGACATTGGGATTTTTTCAAGTTTTTGGCTATTACAAATATAGTTGCTATGAATATTCATGTACAAGTCTTTGTATAGACATATGCTTTCATTCTCTTGCATAAATACCTAGGAGTGTAATGTCTGGATCATATGGTAAGTGTATATTTAGCTTTTTAAGAAATTGTCAAACTGTTTTCCAAAGTGGTTTACCATTTTAAATTCCAACTAGCTTTCTTTTGATTAGTGCTATCATAGTATATCTTTTCCATCTTTTAACTTTAACCTATTTGTGTCTATCTATTAAAAGTGTGCTTCTTGTACACAGAATATAATTTGGTCTTTCTTTTTTATCCAGTCTGAGAATCTCTGCCTTTTAGTTGGGGGTGGTTAAACAATTTACATCTAATGCGATTACTGATTTGATTCTCTTAAAAAATCTCCCAACCTGCTATAGGTTTTCTGTCTCATCTGCTCTTTCTTTACTTTTTCCTCTTTTTCTGCATTCTTTTAGAGTAGGGCAGTATTTTTACTGATTACAGTTTATTCCGTTTGTTGGCTATAATTCATGGCTGGTGTGTGGGGGGGGGGTGTGTAGCAGTTGCTTTTGGTTTAAAGTATACATCCTTAACTAATCACAGTCTACCTCCAATTTATATTATTAAGCTTTGTATATGGTATAAAAACTTTACAAATATATTTCTGTCCTCAAAACCATTTTGTTATTGTTTCAAACATTATACTTCTAAGTATATTATAAACCTCATGCAACCTTGTTATTAATTTTGCTTTCAATAATCTATTATCTTTTAAAGACATATTAAAAATTAAATTTATTTTAACTCACATATTTAGCATTTCTGGTGCTCTTCATTCCTCTGTGTAAATCCAGATTTCCATCTGGTATCATCTTCCTTCAAACTGAAAGATTTTTAACATTTCTTGTCATGCAGATCTGCTGGTTGTTAATTCTTTCAGCTTTCCTTTGTATGAAAAGACTTTATTTCACCTTAATTCTGAAAGATATTTTCAGTGGCCATTTTTCTTTCTTTGAATACTTTAAAGATGCCGTTCTACTGATTTGCACTGGAATACTCCATACATTGTTTCCAATAAGAAGGGTGTTGTTCCTATCTTTGTTTTTCTGTATCTAATATGTCCTTTTTCTCTGAGTCTTTAAAGATTTCTTTAACACTGGTTTTAAGGAATGTTATTGTACTGTGCTTTGCTGAAGTTTTCTCCAAGTGTCTTGCATTTGGGTTTGCATTTTTCCTCAGAGTTTGAAAAACTTCAGTCATCATTTCTTCAAATATTTTTCTGACCCTCTCTTCAAGAATTCCAATTTCACATATATTAGGCAGATTTACCTTGTTCTACTGCTCATTGATGATTTATCTTTCAGTCATTTTTCTTCCTGTGTACCATCTTGGATAGTTTATTTTCCTTTGTCTTCATTACTCTTTTCTTCCATAGTTTCCAACCTGCTATTAATACCATCCAGTATATTTTTCATTCCAGACAGTATGTTTTTTATCCTTAGAAGTCTGATTTTAATATTTTTTTAATATCCTCCATGTTCAGTCACTCCTTTATCTTACTGAATATATAGAATATGTTCATAATAAATTTTTAATGTCTCTGTCTAGTGATCTATCATCTTTGTAATTTCTGTGTCTCTGTTGATAGATATTTTCCTTCATTATGTGTCATATTTCCCTGCCTACTTGAATGTCTGGCAATTTTTGATTGGATACCAGACATTGTAAATTTTACTTTGGTTGTTACAGGATATTTTGTATTCCTATAGAATTTTCTGGATGCTGGATATTTTTGTATCCCTATAAACAGTCTTGAGCCTTTTTCTCAGTCATAGTCAAGTTAGGTGGAAACAGTCTGATCCTTTTGGAGCTTGATTTTGTAGGCAAGACCAAAGAAGCTTTTAGTTCAGGGCAAATTTTGCCTAACTACTATAGCAATACCTTTTTGAGTACTCTTATCTGATGCCCCATCAGTTATAAGTTTTTCCACTTAGAATGGAAAAGGTACGAGTGGAAAAGGATACTTTTCCTGATCCTGGGTGAATTCCAGTGATTATTTCCTCTGTTACCTTTAAGTGGTTCTTCCCTAAACCTTGGATACTTCCTTCACATGCGTGTGCTGATCAGAACCCAGCTGAAGAACTGGAGTTCTCCCGACCACCATCACTAGTACTCTGCTGTGCAAACTCCGGTTATTTTGGCCTCACTGAAGTCCCAGTTTCCTCAACTCAAAGACTTTGATAAGCTACATAGAGGTTCCCTTCCCTAAATTATAGCTGGAAATTCCAGGCAACCAGCCAGAGAAATCACAGAGATCACCTAATTTTTTCCCTCTCTCTAAGAAGAGATTACTTTCCTTCCTTGCCTGTTATCCAGTTTCTGAAACCATATTTGCTATATTTTGTCCAGATTCTTAATTTTTTAAAGTAGGAGGTTAAATACAGTCTCTTGTGACTTCATTTTAACCAGAGCAGAAGTCCCTAATAAATGAACTAAATTTTTAGCATTTTCTTCAAATATCCCACTCACCTTCTTCTTCCCAATGCCTGTTTCAGAAAGCCATACTCAAAGCCGTTTGTATAATTTGTTAACTTACTATCTCTACACTAATTTATCTAAATCCATCACTAAGTTTTAATTACTTCCCTCCCTACTCCTAAAACCAACTTCTCAGCTCCTCAGGGTCTTTAACTTTAAGCTCTTTCATCTCTTCACTTTGTATCTTTTAACATCTCCCTCTGTCCTCACTCTTTTTTCTTGGTTGTTCTTTCTCTAGTTCCACTTGTTCAAATGAGGTTAATTCCCCAGAGTCCTGTCTTCTGTTATCTTCTCTTCCACTTCTGTAAAGTCTTCCTGCCTACATCAGCCTACTCAAGCTACTATAACAGTACACCACTGAGTGACTTAATCAATAGCAATTTATTTTCTCACAGATCTAGAGGCTGTAAGTCCAAGATCAAAGTGTTGGCAGGATTAGCTTCTGGTGAGGCCTTTCTTCGTGGCTTGTATGTGGCCACTTCCTCACCTCCATGTATGGTCTTTCCTCTGTACACAAAGTCCTCTTATAAGGACACAATACTATTGCGTTAGGGCTCTTCCTTTCTGACATTATTTAACCTCAATTACCTCCTTAAAGGTCCTATCTCCAAAGCAGTCACATTAAAAGTTAGGGTCCAAAATGTTAATCTCATATGTGCACATTTTCTTCCATAACACTGACTTACTTTATTGTTTCCCATTACTTCTACTACTGACACCTACTAAATGCAAACTTCTACTCCAACCTCTCTCCTGAGCACCAACGCATATGCCTAAATCTCTATCGAGCATTCCCACTTGTAGATAATACTCACACTTTACGCAATATGTTCAACATTAAACCTCATTATCTATCTTCCCCACATCAGGCTTCCTGTGTTCACTTTCTCAACAAATGACACCACCTTTCATCCAATCTATCTACCAGAAAATGTGGGAGTCATTGTCTACCTGCATGCCTCTCCTTTACTCACTACATCCAATTATTTGCCAAGTTATCAAATTTATTTCCTCAATATTCTCAGAATATGCTCTTCCTCTTTATTTCCACAGCCATCACCTTAGTTCAAAAGCTTCCGTTGAGTTGCAGTGTATCTCAGCCCAGGCTCCCTTCCTTCTGACCATGTTCCAATCTCCTGTCATGATAACACCTTTAAAAGAAAAGCCTGAGAATATTATTTGCATGTTAACATTCTTCAAAGGTGTCAGACTATCACTGACATTAGGAAAAACCCAAAGTCTTTTACATAACCTATAAGGCTCTTCATGACATATTTACTAGACGACCTTTAAGTTTTCTCTGTACCTCCTTTCTTTCCCAGTTGTGTAATACTTAAACCTTATATTCTGTAGTGAATTTTCTATAATTTTTCAAATGCAGCAGTAAATCTCCATGACATCATACATGTTACCCACTCTAGAGTGTTCCCTCTGGGCTAAGGGTTTTGTTTTCAAAACTTAAAATAGAGGTTATTGTGTCCCAATAGTTACTGATCTTGACTTTATTCTTCTAAGTCTGTACTAGGGACTTTCTTACAAACTTCCATGACATTCCTCTGTCATATCTTTAATGATATTTATCATTTATTTGCCTGGTATTCTATTAGATGTAATCTTCCAGAAAGCATATATTCCGTCCTTTATCTCTCCATAACCAGCCCCTCATATAATGAAAGTTACAAATAAGAGTTTGATGAGAGAATGCCTTAATAATTAGAGGGATGCAACTCATCGCATTGACACATACCCACTCCATATAACTGCAAGAAATCTAGAATACATTTTCACGTATCATAAACCAACGTGCTTTACATTTCCATATTAGAAAAAAAATCTCTGTTAGAAGGTGTATGGCTGAAACAATACAAGCTTTAGTCAGCCTGAGATAATACACAACAACTTTACTCTCATGCAGGAAATTTATTTTTGTATCTTAAACTATAGATTAGAGAGTTATTTACAAAAGCAGATACTTATAAAGACATTCATATTGACTTGATGCTATTTGACATAATAGTTGAGCATTGAAAAGGTTATTCAGCCAAGGTTCAGTTCCAGTCAGCTGGCTCATTACTGATCCCTACTCTTCAAGTAATAATACTGTTCTTTGTAAAACCTCAAGCTCCCTTAGATATTTAGCTCAAGATTAAGATTTCACTGTCTCATTGTGGTTTTAATCCACATTTCTCTGATGATTAGCGATGTGGAGCATCTTTTCATGTGCTAGAATCACTACTTGTCTTCTCTAAGCTGTACTGCCCTCCCCGTGCCCCCTCAACATTCCATCTGCTAATCGTAATGCCCCTTTTTCCCCCTTGTCCCTCCCTTCCCACCCATCTTCCCCAGTCCCTTTCCCTTTGGTAACTATTAGTCCATTCTTGGGTTCTGTGAGTCTGCTGCTGTTTTGTTCCTTCAGTTTTTTTCTTTGTTCTTATACTCCACATATGAGTGAAATCATTTGATAATTGTCTTTTTCGGCTTGGCTTATTTCACTGAGCATAATACCCTCTAGCTCCATCCATGTTGTTGCAAATGGTAGGATTTGTTTTCTTCTTATGGCTGAATAATATTCCATTGTGTATATGTACCACATCTTCTTTATCCATTCATCTACTGATGGACACTTAGGTTGCTTCCATTTCTTGGCTATTGTAAATAGTGCTGCGATAAACATAGGGGTGCATCTGTCCTTTTCAAATTGGGCTGCTGCATTCTTAGGGTAAATTCCTAGGAGTGGAATTCCTGGGTCAAATGGTATTTCTATTTTGAGTTTTTTGAGGAACCTCCATACTGCTTTCCACAATGGTTGAACTAATTTGCATTCCCACCAGCACTATGCTGATGGACAGTGACTGTAATGGGGTTGGTGGGGGGGACCTGATGAAGGGGGTAGTTTAATAACCATAATATTGCACATGTAATTGTAGAATAATGATACCAAAATAAATTATTTTTTAAAAAAGATTTCACTGTCACTCAATCCCAAGGCTGTGATGCTTTTCCTCCCACTTTTTTTTAAATCAAGTAACTATTTTTTTTCCAAAATGCCACCCAGATGCCTTCTAGACTGAATATTCTTCTCTCTTCTTCCCCAGCTTTCAGATATTCAGTCAACATGGTCACTTCTTCAGCCGCCTGTGCTGTCCCTGTCTTCAGCCTCCTCGCTCATTTCAAATTCCTTCCTCAAGCTCCTTGAGTTCTTCACATTACCTGCCACCTCCACGTGTAAAGTTCCTCCACTTCAGGTAAAACCATCACTACCGCAGAGGCTGCCTAGCAAAGGAGTTCCACCTGGGACTGAACACTGACATTCTGGAACCTAAATGATATTATGAATATTCCTGACCAGGGAAACTTGAGCTCTATTCAAATTTTGCAGGGAAACATTTCAATTGGAATATGTTAGTCATAGTGAAAGTCAGTGCCAACTTCATCTACGTCCAGGTCCTCCCCAGCTAGCCCCACTCTAATAAGTCAGAACCACTTAGAGACTTACATGAACTGTGGCATATCTGGCCTTGCAACCTCTCTCTTCCGTGACTAGCTAGAATGTGTTCCACCATTCACACTGTCCCTAACACTAAGACCAAACCAGCTCTTCAGCGTCAACAGGAATTTACCTTTGTTGCTTCCCTGAGCTGGAACCTGAGTCCCAGTTCTGGTGTTTGAGTCTATGGTTTGATACTGGAACTCTGGCTTACACCTTGCTGGGAGAGTTAATTTTGTATGTCAACCTGACTAGGCCATGAGGTACCGAGGTATTTGATTAAACATCATTTCTAGGTGTTTTGTGAGGATGTTTCTAGGTAGTTTCTCTCCATCAAAACGAATACTCTCCCAGACCTGCAACTCTGCCAAGACCTAACTCATCATCTGCTCCTTCTAGTTTACAATGAATATAAAATCTAATTTGAAGCCAGTAACTATTCAATCCCTGTAAGTGTGATAACCTATTTTAACACAACATCTTTTAAGTGAGCATATCTTCAGGTACTGTAAGAAATGTCAGTGTAATTTAGTTCTTGAGAATAAAACACAAGGCATGACAGTTGGCTGGGTGCAGTCCACAGTTCAAAAACTAATCAAATATTTGCCTTTTTCTATTTAAAAGCCTCCTTAATTCTTCCTATTATTGATTGCTTTATTTTTTATACTTTGAAGCAATAACAAATAATAAACTATTCCTAACATAGGAATACTTATTCATCAATGGTAAAGGATGCTATTAAAAAAAATTTCATTTCAATGTATGAATACATATTAATAGAGTGGCTATATGTGTATACATACTTAAAATTAATCTATCACTTTTGACATGTAATTCTCTATTAGTAATATCAGATATATATATGACAAATGACATAATTTAGTTAACAATGAATTTTGCATCAAATGATATGTTGGACTTTACTAAATACTAAAGTTCTGACCAAATTTCTAAAAATCACAGAATAACATAAATAGTAAAACAGTAAATTGAATATTCTAGTATAAATTATTTTCTATAGCATATAAGATAAATTAAGATGGGAAAAGATAATGACTCAATACCAGTTTTCTTGACTGTACTTCCCATCCTCAAAGATCTGGGGCATTTTCCTGAATTCTAGTATCAGAGATATGTAGGTCTCTACTGCTTGGCACAGTCTTTTTCGAAAGAGCCCAATTGCCATAAACACTGAGGCCAAATTTTTCTTGAGTGTTCAATTGCAAGGATGAGTAAAGGAGGGGGAAAGGGAAAAGGAAAATCATTACCATTTATTAAAAATTCACCATAAGTCAAGTACTGTGTTGATTCAGTTCTTTTATTTAATCCACAAAACCATTTAAATGCTTATTATCTCCATTTTGTAGATAAGAAAACTGAAGCCTGGAGAAGTCAACTAATTTCCCACAAATGACATGGTTAGAAAGTGACAGAAGCCAAAGTATAAATGCAGCTCTCTGATTGTCCAGTCCATATTCTCTCCATAAACCTCTTTTATGCCTATCTATATATAATTCCAATATATATCCAAAATACTTCTGTGTATCTATCTATATATATATATATGATAATCACGGAGAAATACTCCTTAGAGCAAATAGATGCCTAGTACTGCCAAAATAATAGTCTTGCTTATTGATACACTCCTTTATTTAACACCTATTTATTTAGCAGTTACCATTGCACTGTGCTAGTTTCTTGAAACAAAATTGAAAGTGGTCACTGACCTCAAAAGGCTTATAATTTAGAAGGATAGAAGGAAAGCAAACACAATTTCAATACAATATAAATACTACGGTGGCGGTGCACACAGACCACTACGGGCATGCCAACCAGATGGTCTGGAGCTGCGGGTGAGGGCAGGCAGGAACAGAAAGACTTAGAAGACCTTCTGGAGGTGATGTTCAGGCTCACAAAGGACAGGTAAAAGTCACCCAAATGGAGAAGGAATAGGAGGGTGCTCAAGTTGGAGGCATAATACATGTAGATACTGAGGAGAGTAGGAGCCTGGCCACTTGAACAAAAGCAGACTGGTTGATATGGCAAATGTGAGAGCTCAGAAAAAGGGGAGGAGTATGGGAGAACTTCCACTCTGTTGGTTTGGATGACTGGGTAGATCACAATGCCAACTTTTTGGACACAAAACTGATTATGTCCTTCCTCCACTGGAAACTCTTTATTGACTTACGTTGCTATTAGAATAAAGCCTAAATACCTGGGCATGACCTACAAAACTTTTGCTGCCATTGCCAGCCTCCTCCCTCATGATGCTCTTGTCCTTAAAATGCCCCTTCTTTCTGCCCAGCCCAGGATCTTAAACCTCCTAACCCTTCTCCTTAGAACAATCTCTCCCTACGCTTTCCCACTCACCCCCTCAGCTTAAATGTTACTCAGGAAGGCTCTCTCTAGCCTCCAGATTGGGCTATGTTACTACAGTATAGCTTCTCATGATACCTTCAACTTCAGCATAATAGTTCTCACAACTGAAATTATATGGTTATTTGGATTACTATATACACAGTGCCTGTCTCTGTCAAAATAGCATGTCTATTTTGGCTACTCTGTATCCATAATGCTTAACTCATTATCAATTATTTATTACGTCCCCATAAATATATGGAGTGGGCAATTCTGACAAGAATACAGGAGTTTCATGGTAGGAAGAGAGTTTGGGAGTAAACAACTGTGATACAGCTGTAGAACATCCATATAGAAATGTTCATAAGGCAAATTTTCTTTTTGGAATTTTTGTATTAGTATTCAGGTGGTAGTTCTGAGCAGAAGACAAGCCTAAGAGAAATGAGTAAATAGCGAGTATTTAAGCTGTGTGAATAAATGAAGTAAGCCAAAGAGGGACGAACTGGAGGAAGGAAGACATCATTATTTGGTACAGAGCATACAAGGGGCAGAGAAAGAAATGGGACCAAATAGGACCAGAGAGGTGGGGAAAACAACAAGGGGGGAAATGCCAACAGATAGTCAGATAAGAAAGTTTTCTATGAAGATTGTAATGTAAAATACTTTTTTTAACTTTAAAGAAGTCAAATAATGTTTGAATATATAGTACTGGATTTTGCAGTTTGTCTTTATTCTTAATTTTTCAGCTTTATTGAGATAGAATTGACATACAACATTGTGTAAGCTAAGGTTTACAGTGTAATGATTTGATATTATAGTGTTTGATTTTGCAGCTGTAAGGGTCACTGACCATCTAAAAAGGAGACAGTTTGACTAAGTGATAGGAAGAAAGCACAGATTGCATTAACTCATATATTCAATCATTCACCTGTTCTCAATGTTGCCTGCTAAGCACCAGGCCTGTACTTGTTGGTGGGACACAACAGTAAATGCAATAGGAAAGCTTTCTATCCTCATGGAGTTTAATGCAGTAAGGCCAGAGGATAAATATACCTTTGTCACAATACAAGAAATTTCATCCTTATTTTCTCATACCCTCAGGCATTCGTGTTACCTGCCTGTCCCCTAGAGTCATAGGTTACTGACTCCAGAAAATTGTGTAAAAAGTATTTAATTGGTTGTAATTCAATATGTGCTCCAATAGCACATACAAGAAAAACTACTGCAGTCATGAAGGCCAAAGATTGCATCTCAAAAACATAGTGAGTCAGGAAAATCAGAGATGATAGCAATCAAAAGAAGGAAATGTTTGCTATAATGAAATATGGCAAAATTCTCAATTAATTAGGTGGGTTTTCATGGAAGTATACACAAATGAAAACAGCAGAAGGAAAAGTGACTATTAACACCCACTTTCATCTCTGTAGTTTGAGCATAAAAGATAGAATAGCTCTATTTAATATTGTAATAATATTTGATAGTAAAGTTTAATACACTTTTGTACATGAGTAAAGAGACTGTTCCTTCCCCCAATCAGTTCCATCCATTTCCTATCTCCTAAGTGGGGATTGTTCTGGCCCTGTGGAGGAAGGACTAAGTGGGCTTTTGTGAGGCCAGTCATTGGACCGAGGTCATGGGTGCTGCACTGAAGGAACAGGGCTGGGTGGACATCCATGGCCCTTCCCTTCTGGCTCTACTTTTATCTGTTATTTCTAATTCCTATACTAAACAGGTACAGATTGTAAAGAAATCAACCATATTTTCTCTCCAGTGCCCTTAGACTTTTGCCACCTAGCCCACCTACACTCCCAGAGACACACTGGACACTCGACAGCACTTTCTTGGGATTCTTTTCCAAAATCAAATGTTTGGCAATATATTGCTTTTTTTTTTAACTTTGTATTTACAAAATAAAGAATTCCTTTTGCTCTTTTTGCATTATTTCCACATATTTTATTGATTATTTGAAATAAAAGAAATTTTCTTTTTAGATGGTAAACCAGCATATTTATTTAGGGAATTCCATCTGGTGCCGAGTCACTTGGTAATACAAAGGTGACAAACATAGTTATTTGTGAGTTTTAATTCAATATATTATTTCTGATGTTTTCATGCCATTATACACACAAAAAAATTACTTTTCCTTATTATGAAGTTATATTTTAAATCTCTAAAAAATAGGATTGTCAAACTTTTGGATATTTAGATCCTGTAACTATTCAGTTTGATATGAAAAATGCTAATATTTAAATGAAGGGCAATAAATATTATTTTTAAAAAGCAGAGAAGAAGCCAGAGAGCCTGACTTCTTTTTACCAGAGCATCACTTTTCCTTTCAATGCATTTGCTCTTTTGTCTTGCCTTTCCTTTATTATCTTTCTTCATTCCTTTGAGTGATTCTCCCAAATCATTCCTAAAATCCTGACTTTCTTCCTCTTTGTTCCCTAATCTTCAAAATAAGATTAACTGAGATAGCAAGAAATTTAAAATTTAGACATATCTTCAAAACATTTTTGTTTGCAGTTTACTTAGATAAAGTTAAAGAGCTTTCTTGTAAAAAAATTTTTCCCCTTATATTCATTGCTGGAGATGGGAAAGGAGCCTACTTTTATTTTAGGGCTGATATCTGTCAAGCCAATGCTAAGCCTGATCACCACAAGATTTAAAAGAGCCCTCCCAGGGAGATGCAGAAAAGTAGTTGGTAAAAGTTCAAATTCTGTTAGATGAGTTCGCAGTTACACACTGAGAGCACGAAGCGGCATTACAAAGTGGCCTATGTCACAGAGGGTCCCACTGATGGGAAAAGCGCTATTTCTCCATTTTGGACCCAAGGCTGAGCCCAGAATGTAAAGAGTGGAATAAGCAAGGAACCAGAGCCTCCCAGATCTACCTGTCAGGGAAGGGCAGCAGGCCATAGGAAGCCTAGACAGCAGGAGCAATGATGGTGGCTGCTAGTAGAAAAGCAGCAAAAGGAACTACAACCAGTGAGCCAGAGGAGATGCAGGCAACTTGTGTGGTAAGCAAAGACCAGTTCTCCAGAGCAAAGCGCTGCCCCTGTGCTCACAAGCCAGGGGGAGGGATGGGCTGCAAAGTAAAAGGAAGTACGTCCAGAGAAACGAGCTTGTTTGAGCAGGGTCTATCTCTGCTTCTGTGCTGGTATGGCCATTGGAAACACAGGTTACATGACTTACCTAAGGTCTGTCATTGTTTTTGTTAATCCTCATAAAGATTAATGAGTATGACAGCTGACATTTATAGGGCACCTACAGAAAAGGTGAGCTACCCCTTACTGAGAACTTGTAGCTTTGGCACTGTACTAGGTTTGTGTGCATTCACTCATTTGCCCTTTACAACAGTCCAATGAGGCATTCGTATTACCTTCAGCTCCTAAATTAAAAATGAAAAACTGAGGTTTAGAGAGTTTAAGAAATTTGTTCAAGTTTACAGAGCTAATACATGACAGAGGCAAAATTCAAATCAGGTCACTCTGCTCAAACGTTCAACCATTCTACTGCCCAGGTGGGTTCCAGAAGCGGGGAAATGGCAGAGCTGTCATGAACTTGGAAGCCATTTCAATAGTTGAAGAAATCCAAGGTAGAAAGTGGAAGATACTACTTTTAAAGAGGTAGGGAAGGTGAACTCACTCCTTAAAGCCTATAATAGAAGATAAAAATAAAACTTGAGAAAGTGAGCTAGTCCTAAAAATTAACCTCAAAGCTTCTCCATAGTCAGGCCCCACATGGTTCCCCTAGCTGTTACCAGGCTGCTGTTGATTCCTTCCTGAATGATGTGAAACACAAATCCCAACACCCTTGATACGATGATTCAGCAAAGACCTCAGTCTCTTGATTGGCAAGTCAATCCATCTTGTCAAACTTAAGGCTGGGTGGTTGGTGGCATGCACATGAGTGACACAGCTCTCCTTCTGAAAGGACTGCTCCTTAGGACCGGCGAGAGGATTCCTCAGCTCAGCACCCAAGGTTTGCAGGAGCTGTTTCCAGTCTACTCGTCCACCCTCATTTCTTGTCATTCCTCCACTCTGTACCTGGACGTTATGCATTTCCTCTCCATGGAAAGCTTCTGTCCCATTTCTACCTGGCAAAGTTTCTCTCTCTTTGAAAAGCCAGAACCAATGTTGTCTTTGAGGCAGTGACAGTGCCACCAGAACTTGGAAAGCCCACAGTCATGCTCAGGGTCCCTCTCAAATGCAGTACCAGGACAAGGTCCCTAGGCCCTGAGCCCTAACCTGAGTCCTGCAAACCCCAGCTCCTCACATTTAGGAAGGCTGAAATAAGCATTATTTCCAGGTGCCCTTATCCGAGCTTCAGGGGTTACTATGTGTTCCTCTCTCTGTTCCCACCATCTTTTATGTTATATGTATATATATACACATATATATATAACATGTTTCACATCATTCAGGAAAGAATCAACAACAGCCTGGTAGGAGCTGGGGAACTGTATAAACACACACACACACACACACACACACACACACACACACACACACACACACACACATATATACACCTATTTTACAGCACTTTTAACTGTTCTTAAATGTCAATTTTCCCTCCTGGAGAACATGAATTAATAATATGATGGATTTAGCAGAGTGTTTAGAACATAATAGTCCCTCAGTAAAATAAACCAGACTGGTTCAAAAATTGTATCAGTTCTTCTACGCTGATGGATAGTGACTGCAATGGGGGTATGTGGTGGGGACTTGATAATAGGGGGAGTCTAGTAACCATAATGTTTCTCATGTAAATGTATATTAATAATAGCAAAATAAAAAAAGCTAAGCATAAAAAAATTATATCAGTTCTATTCGTGCATAGAGCACTTAATACAAAACTTTGCCCATCATGTATCTGTGCAACATGACATACACAAAACATGAAGAAAGAATTACCATCATGACCCTATGAATTGTTACGAAGTTGCTTCCTCTACCTTTGTTTGTGATCTTTCATTTTATATATTCCATTTTTCCCCACTTTTCAGCAAACAATACTCAGTTGTTCAAGCTAAAATTTAACAATCATCCTTCATTTCTCTATTTCCTTTATCCCCTACAGCCAATCCATCACCAAAATATATCAGCTATAGCTCAGATCTATCCATGGTTCTCTGTGGATGACACCAGTCTGGTTCTATCCACCATCATCTCAGGGGGACACAAAGACACTAGAACTGTGAAATAGGCTCCTAATGTGTTTCCCTGTTCTTACTCTTGCCTTTATACTCTATAGTCTCCATTCAGCAGTTAGGGACATTGTTCTGAAATCTAAGGGGACATTATTCTTCTTGAAAAATTCCGGTGACTTTCCCCTGCTTTTAAAATAAAACCCCACCTGGCCTCCATGATCTGACTCTTGCTTCCCAAACGAACTTAATCTCCTACATCTCTCTCATTCATTCATGATCCTCCTGACACACTGACATTTTTGTTCCTCAAAAAGTCAAGTTTGTTCCTGCCTGGGGACTTTGTACTTGATCTTCTCTCTGCCTTGTTAGCTCGTCCATCACTAGGTCTTCTCCATCCTTCAGAACTCAGATGGAATGAGACCTTTGCTGAGAGCCCTCCCTGATCACTCTTCCCAAAGTATTCTCCACTGAGCTATTGCATCTCCTTGCTTGTTTTCTCCAAAGCACTTGTTATAATCTATAACTACTTTGTTTATTGGTTTTCTTCTTACAATCTTTCCTTTGCTACCTCACCCTTCTGCATCTATAATAAAATGAAAGTAGTGTGAGGGCAGGACTTGGTCTATTCTTACCTACTATTTCCCCAGAATCTGGAAAATATCAGGTTCCCAGTACAGGTTTGAAAGAATAGATGAATATGTATTTAATGTTTATGGTACCACCTCACATTTACAGTACACTCTTTGCAGGCAAAGACCATGTCTTACTTGAAGAGAATTCAATATGGCACCCTGGAAAGTACCACTGCTACTATAGGTGGAATAAATGTCATTATATTTTGAAAATTCTTTCAGAATTAGCATTTAATGTGACTCCAGAGTCTCAGTTTTCATGGTAGAAAATCAACAAAAACTTCTGACAAATCAGTACAAAATAATAGGAATCTACCAGTATATGGCTTTAAATAATATTAATAAGATGTGAGGATTTTTTTTTCCTTGGGAACACTTTGAAAATCTGAAAATTTTCAATGCTACTTGCAAAGAGCAGGTCTCTGCTGCATTTATCTCCCTGTGTGCTCTAAGCACCCATGGATTTTAGTAGTTCTCTTCTTAAGAGGCTTATGATACCTAGAGAACCACATAATCAAGAGAATTGAGCTGAGTAATTCCACAAGAAGAAAGTCCAACTGAGGTAATGTATCTGAATTTAGTACTTAAATTAAAAGTTTGAGACTCAGCTTTCCCAGAAGTAATTCCTTCTCTCATCAGGGAATGTATATGCTATAAATAAGATTATGCAGCTCAAAAGCTAATTGTTGGAGAACACCTAATTGAAAGTAATGAGAGGGTCACATTAACGACTTAATGTTAGTGGTCACATTAGAATCCTGCATTTATACAAACCTGGTTTATTTCCTTTTTCATAGATGGCATTAGGGGCCAAGTAAATTATTCTGAGATGGCTGCAGACTAGACATGCATCAAAGGACATTAAAGAACATAACAAAGAAAGCTCCACTCCTCACAGATCCTTAGAAGCAAGGTTTAATTCTGCCTAAACTACCAGAAATAAAGGGTCTCTGAAAGCGACCAATGAGTGTTAAGAGCAAATACTACAATACATCATGTTAAACCTAATATTTAGGGAGACAAGGACAAATAAGAAAGCTGGAAAACAAATTAAAATGTCTTCTTCCACAGTCTCTGCATTATACTAATGTGTTCTACACAGGGTGGGATTTGGGTTTAAAAATGAGAAAGTGTTCCCTCCATCAACAAACCTGGCCTTGGAGAGAGGCATACAAAACAGATTCACACATCACTGTCTGACAAGATGTTCACTGATAATTTTAGCAGTGCTGAAGAACTTATTGATACACTTTTCCCTCTTAGAAAAGCATCTTAAACCCATTGGAAAAAAGAAATTGAGTATGAAAACCAAGTGAAGAATTTGAAACTTCTCAGGAAAGTGGGTGTCTGAAGTAGGACAACTTATAAAAAGTCAGACAGTATGATCATGCTTATGAGCAACTGTCTGATTATCAGCAAATTTCTGTCCAAACTTTGAACATCAAAAACTGTTAAAGAATTTGCAATATGCTAACATATTGACCTTTAGTTTACATATTACAGAATAAAATGGCAAATGCTACAGTTGTGGATATATAGACACAAGAGGGATCTCTCACCAGAGACGTGCCTATGCCCTTTACATTGACTATTGAGCAGAAAGTGGAGCCATCAGTGATTGGTTGTGGTCAAACTGTATTAGTCACGAAAAGCAGTTTCATTACTTGTTAAATATTTACTAGTAGGTAAATTAATGAAAGAATAGATTTAAGGCTTTAATTCTGGGTTTGGGGGTCTTGGCTTTCTGAAAAAAATTCATTTCTGTAAGAATTTTTAAAATATCTTAATATGGTTGATTTATTAACTAATCCATTCATTTATGCAATAAATATTTATGGAAGTTAACTATGCAGAAAGGCAGAGATAACTACAAAAAGATGGTCAGGCATTATATTCCTATTGTAGTAATCCTTTAAAAGGGTAAAAAAAATAGTCATCTTGAACTGTTATCTTCTAGGCAGGGATGCCATGCTCCCTAGATATTTTGAAACATATCTAAAAAATTGTGTATACTATAAATTATATCAGTGAGTTACTTTCCTTCTTTGTAAATTAAAGCGTTACCCCTTTAGTTTTATACTGAATTACAATAATATAGCACAGATGAATTTAAGAATGTTTGTGATTAAGGTGATAGTACCATCAAGAAGCATAACTTTTAAAAATTAAATAAATATTTTGGTTTGTATCAAAGTGTACTTTTGATAAATGAAAGCAACCAATACTTGATGAAGAAGAATAGTCCATAAACATAACCCCACTAACAAGCTCTGGAGACAATTAAAAACAAACAAAAAATCGACCTTACAGATGCCAAGGTTTTTATAATTAAGTATGGGCTCACACTTGTCACAAAGTTTTCTATGTTCCCAAATACCAATCCCCAATTGGGGAAAGAATTAGACCTCCCTCATGTAGACCAATAACAATAAGAGAATATCAAATCCCAAGATTTTAAACAGGGGTATTTTTTTTTTAAGATGCAGGAAAACGCAGACCTACATTTTAGTGAAGTGGATGATTAATAGAAACCAGGTACCTAAGAGAATGTAAAACAAAGTACAGCATAACTATTTAGATCAGCTATTTTTCTATCTAGTTGAGCATGAAAATCAGTAACATGAACACAGTTATTTCATACTAAAGCAGGCCAGCCATTTAATTATCAACCAAATTTAAAACTGGCATGTAGTATTTATATATACTATTTTACAAAATATTATTTTCTCTACCAGCTATGGACTGAATGTTTGTGTCCCCCCCAAAATTCACATGTTGAAGATGAATCCCCAGTGTGATGGTATTTGAGGTGGGGCTTTTGGAAGGTAATTAGGCCATGAGGATGGAAGCTCCATGAATGGGATTAGCGTCCTTATTAAGAAGAGACATGAGAGGGATTCTCTACCCCCATGTGAGGATACTGTGAAAAGATGAGAAGACAGCCATGTGCAAACCAAGAAGAATGTCTTCACTAGACACCGGATCTTGGAATTCCCAGCCCCAGGACTATGTAAAATAAATGTTTATTGTTGAAGCCACCAACTCTATGGCATTTTTGTTATAGCAACCCAAACTAAGACATCATCATACCAATATATTTCACTAAAACAGATTAATGTGGAGGAAATAGTTAAGCATCTCTATTCAAATGGACTGCCGCAAACCATACATATAATGTGACCATAAAAGTATAGTTTATTTAGATACATATGGGGAAGTAGAGACTAATAGCAAGCATTGTTAAATATCTAGCATTTAACGGCACTTTTTTTCTTGTGACAATAATAGATTCAAGTGTCTTTACTATGCGTGAAGAGGAAGATTCTACAGGAACACATAAGCATAACCTACTCTAATGTGTAAGCCTTCAGTACTGTGTTGCTTTGCACCTTTCTGCCTTACAGAGTATATGGCTAAATACTACCATTATTCATACTTACATCCAGGAAATGCTTGCTGACTCCCTTATATAGGCCAGGTATCATTCAAGAGACTAAGAAATACGGAAATACAATCAAAAAATTTCTCTCCTTGCAGAGTTTACATGGCAAAGGAAGGGAAGACATAATACATGTAAAAATAATTTTTAAAGATAATTACAAACTATAATAAATGCTGTGAAAGAAAGGAGGAAAGAACTAATATGATAAATAATATCTTTAAATAGTTTGGTTTGGAAAGGCTTCTTTTAGAAAATAAAGAATGAGAAGGGACAGCTTGTAGAAACTCAAGGGAAGATTCTTTTAAGTAGAAAGAACAAATGCAAAGTCCTTAAGGTAAATACTAACTTGATTATTTTTTTTTAATTGAAAAAAGGCCAGGATGGCTAAAGAAAAGCTCTGCTCCTGATTTGTGTTTTCAACAATGTTACCTGCCCTCCCATAATAACAACTAGAAAACTGGACAAAAGATGGGGAGAAAAGCTGTCTTCAGACATTGAAAAACAAGCAGTATAAGATTGTGACCCCTAAAAGAAGGGAAACAAATGAGGGGACTTCTAAATGGCCTCACCTTTCTGTTGAGTTTGCAGACTGACTTTGGAAGAAGGAAGAGCACAAGCTGAACACAGGGAGGTTGTAGTAACTGGACTTGGCATAAAAGATCACCAGAGAGGAGGGAGCTGAGGGGGAAAAGAGCTCCAGAAATCTGAACAGGGGGTCTCCTTGTTGCCTTGTTTGAATATAAATCTGAATGAAGTGCAGGGTAAAACTCCATAATGCCGAACAACAATACTCAAGTAGCTAAACAATCTCTAGACTTCATGCCGATCAGAGAGATATTTGAATTCCCACAAGCCCAGTGGAGAGATTTTGTTGAATTCCTGGAGCGTTCGGTCGAACTGTTCAGCAGAGAAGTGTCATACATTAGAAATAGGGATAATAAAGGGTTGTGCCTTAGAAGTAGCCCTAGAAAAAGGCCTCTCTAGATACATAAGAGGATTAACTTGCACTGCAAGTAAATTAGCTACCTGAAAAAAACAAGATAATTGTTAAAGAAAAGTAACAATATCCAAATACTCAAGACCATGAAGAAGTGAGGCTCATAGCCAGAAGTAAAATCAGTCAATAGGAGCAGACCCATAAATGACAGAAGATGATGGATTTAGTAACCAATAACTTTAAAACAACTGTTACAAATATGCTTATGAGCATAATGAGGAGAGAGAAAAACTACTTTTCAACTTCAAGAACTGAATAACACAATACCTGAAATAAAAATTCTGTAGGTGGATAAATTAGACACTGCAGAAAAAAAGATCAGCAGGTTTGAAAACATAACATTAGAAATTATCAAATCTGAAGGACAGACAATAAAATGCTAAAAAAAATTCCTGGAGAATAGTAGTCTCACTGATCTACATGACAATATGAAGAGGTCTAAAATACATGTAACTGGAGACACAAAGAGGGGAGCAGAAGAAAATGCCAAGAAATTTGCTAAAAGTTCTCTGAATTTGATGAAAACTAAAAACACATATAGGAAGTTCATCAAACTCCAATCACAGTAATGTAAAGAAACCTACAAGAAGAAGCATCACAACTAAATTATTGAAATTCAGTAATAAAGACAAAATTTTAAAAGCAACAGAGAAAGATTAGACATTGCATAGGGAACAAAGATAGGAAGAGTTGGCAATTTTTAACAAGAAACATTGCAAGCAAAAAGACTATGCAGTAACATCTTTAATCTGCTGAAAGAAAATATGACAAGCTAGAAATCTATATCCAGCCAAAATATCTTAAAAAAAATGGAAACAAAATAAATTCATTTTCAGAAAAACAAAAGCTGAAAGAATTGAAACTAGCAGACATCCACTACAAATAAATGATAAAGAAAATTAATTGGGTTAAGGAAAAATGGAATTTTTAAAGGTGGAAATTGGGATGTAAACAAATGAATAAATAAAGTAAGAAAGGTAACATGCCATGGTATATGAGTTTTTCTCATTTTTTGAGTTTCTTTAAAAGACAGTTGACTATTTAAAGCAACCATGTATTTTAAGGGATACAACATGTGTACAAACAAAATATATGTAAAAAATACATAAACTCCACATGGGGAGATGGAAGTATAGTATTATAAGGTTCACATATTATATATGACGTTGCATAGTATTAGATGAGTAATGATAGAATTAGATGAATACAAATTAGACACATATTGTAAACCCTAGAACCACAAATGAATAAAGGGTATAGCTAATAAACCAATACTAGAGATAAAATGGAATACTAAAAATAAGTATTTTTTTAAAACTTATAAATAACTCAAGAGTCAGAAGAAATCAAAAGGAAAATTTTAAAGTATTTGAACTAAAATAAACAATGACAAAAGCACAATATGCCAAAATTTCTGGAATGGAGCTCAAGTAGTGCTAAGAGGGAATTTACAGCTTTAAATGCTTATGTTAGAAAAGAAGAAAGATTTAAATTTCCACTTTAAAAAGTCAGAAATCAAGATTAAATTAAACCTATAATATGAAGGAAAAAGGAAATAACAGAAATAAGACAGGGAATCTATGAAGTAGAAATAGAAATAAACAGAGACGATCCATAAAAGAAAAACTGGGTCTTTGGGGGAAAACATTAATTAAAATTGATAAACTTCTAACTAAATTAATAAAAGAGAAAACATAAATTACCTATAACAGAAATGAAAATGGAGGCATCACTACAGAGCCTATAAACATTAGAAGAGAAAGGGAATATTATGAATAATTTTATGCTAATAAATTCAACAAACAGATAAAATGGGAAAATTCTTTGAAAGATACAACTTAGAAAAATAGGAACAAAAGTAGGAAAGCTGAACATCTGAAGGGCAGGGAATAAATGAGAGAAGTACAAAATATAGTCAGAGTAGAAGATAGATGTCAGGTTCTATAGGACAAGACCATAAGTTTAGATTTAATTCTCAGTGTGAAAAAAAATCATTGACAGATTTTAAAGTACAGTAGTAAAATCTTATTTCAGTTTTGAAATATCACTGCTGCTGTTAAAAGAATGAATTCTAGAGATGCAGATTGAAAGAAAGATGACTGAAGAAATAGGAAGTTAGGAAATTATTTCAGTACTTCAGGTGAGAAATAACGTGGCTTGAGCTAGAGCAACATTAGTGGAGAGGGAAAGAAGAGGACAGATTCAAGATATATCCCCAGCTTGGCTCATATCTAACAGAACTAAATATACATATAAAAACAGAACTAAAAACACATATAAAAACAGTTCTTACTCAACATAAAAAACATCTTCCAGAAAAATTTAGATTAAAGGAAGTGATATTTCCCTATTGATTTCAAAGATGTTTTTGTTCTATGAGAAAAATTATTGCCATGTATATAATATAATTGCAATCAAGAGTGGAGCGACTAAAATGTGCACTTCTTTGATAAGAAAAAACTGAAATTTTAACAAAACATCAATAGTGACTTTCTCTAGATTATGGTCTTAATGCCAATATTGCTCCTTCTCACACTATGCTTATGACTTTAAATATGTTAGATTATTTTTAAAAGACTGGAAGAACATTTTGGGTCATATTTTCTTAAATACTAGAGTTAACAACTTCTAAAATTCAGTAGTAAACTAATAAAACATTAACAAAGTGCTCGTTGCATTTCAAATTAATTACAAAAGTATTTGACTATTTTTTAATAGTCAGTATTTAGATAGCGTTAAACAGTGTTTTAAATAGCTTTAGCATTTGACTATTTTTTAATCAGCATTAAGCCATCATAAATTGTGTACATTTTCATAATTTAGCATTACTTGAACTTCTTGGCCTTTGTCTAAAAAGACATTTTACCAAAGAAATACCTATGCTATTTATTTTAGAATCTTTGAATGAGTTGGGAAATAGCTAGAGGTAAAGACTAAACTAGCCAGCCATTATTTCACAATTCTGTACCACTAAATAGCCAAGGAAAGTCTGTCCCTTTCCTAACACAAATATGAAATTCACTTTAAAAGTTTATCTGAAGGCAGGCTACTGACCATGAACCTCTACCTACATAATGTCCCAGAATTAAAAATGGACTCCTAGAAAATCTGGACTCCTAGAAAATCTGGACAGCCTGAGAATTACATTAAAACTGACATCTCAGTTCACTTCAGCCCATTGTTTTTTCTCCTTTCCCTTCAGCTCAAACACGCATATTCTCAGACTTGAATCTCAGTCTAGAACCAGCCTAGAATTGAACCAGCCACTAGGAATAAGTATCATTTCAACTTAAACAAATTCCTATGACCATGCAAAAAACTCAAAAACTGGAGTTGATAAAATTCTTTACCTCCACTTTGTGCATGGTAAAGATTAAATTAAACCTAAAAGATAAGAGAGGGAATCCATGAAGTAGAAATAGAAATACAATAGAGAAGATCCATAAAAGAAAAACTGGTTCTTTGGGAAAAAATTAATTAAAATTGATAAACTTCTAACTAAACTAATAAAAGAGAAAATATAAATTACCCATAACAGAAATGAAAACGTAGGCATTATTACAGAGCCTATACCACTTACTTACAAACTGTAATCTTAACCAAGTTGCAGTAATCCTTATATACACATTTGCTGTCAAGATAATTCAGTTACTCTTTTTATTATTCATAACTATCTTAAGAGATATAGATACTTATGTATTTGTTTAGCCAAAAATCAAAAACACATAATCCTTAGAAAATGAAAATATATACACTTTAGATTGATACAAATGTTATGTCTAAGTTTACAAATATAATCAGCATACATTTGGTTTTTGGATTGACTCTGTTCCGACCGTAACCATCATGCTTTTCTCCCTGACATCTTGTAAGAAATTTACTGGATGATCCCATTGAAACTATTATGTAATTCAGATTAAATTGTGGTAGATGTTGCACATTGTATTAACTTGAAATTCTGCCACCCTGAAGCCAGACAGACCTAGACTCATCTTGGTAAGCTTATTAGTGGCTATAAAATTTGGCAATAGTTTTTATACTTCTAATCTCTTTTTTTCATTATCTGAAGTTTTGTTGTGAAGAAATAATAATAATGTAATGTATTTAGAATTTCTAAAATAAAGTGGAAAGTCAATAGATGTTAATGCCCTTCTCTTCACTATGACTTCCTCTTCCCCCATTATAATGAAATAATCATTATATAGATACATAAAGGGATTTTTTCCTTAAGCTCAAACCCAGGCACACAGGTATCTGAGAAATCATTAAGTTTAAGTGTGAAGGGCTGAAGGTAACTATGAAAATGAGAAGAGATGAAAAGTGACAAAGTCAGTTATGGGAAATGTTCTTAGAAACCAAACCACCTCTGCATGCCAGAGGACCTGAGCTTGTATCAACCTAAATTACGTTCAAAAGACAACTTGTTTGTAGGACAGAGTATCTATCAATCAAAGCAAATGCCAGTGTCCAGGATGCAGTAAAAATCAGGAAAACAAGGGAATGGAACATAGCAGCAAAATGAGGGAAAAAATGCTAATGTGGCTATTTTTAAAAGAATTTGTGATAGAGAATTTTAATGAAGACTCCATTAAAATGAAGCTATTCACTCCCATTGTTTCCTTACTTCACATCAGCCTTGGAAGACTAACCCGTTTCCTCTTCATTTGGGATAACAAAGAAGCTACTCTAGGATCTCAGAATAACTGAGCTGAAGAACATATGTATTTAGAATTTTAATGCATTATAAGTCTAAAGAAATACACTAGTCTAAAATATACTATTCTAAAATTACATAGTCTAAGTCTAAAAATACATCCACTAGTATATATCCTGAGCTCTCCTCCCCAATGTTCTCAAAACAGCTCCTTTGTTTGTGTATATCCTTTGACTGACATTGTCCACATCTCTTTCCTTGCTGACCACATATCTACTTATGCTCTTCAGTGCTTTTCATGCCTGTTCCCAGCAGGTGTTCCCTGCTTCAGTAACATTTTCTGCCTTCTTGCTCTTGTAGCACATGTCTTGTAGCATAATACATCTTCCATCAGGCCAAAATCAATCCCAAGAGAGGGTAAAAGTTAGACGGATTTGATAAATTTGTAGATCTATAGTGCTTTGCTGTACATCCATAGTATATGCCCTTCTATAAAACAAATTCAAGATTTCCCTTCTCATATTCAAGCATTAACAACAACAGGCTTTTCAAGTCAACCTGTATCACTGGTTTGCAATTTGCTGTGGATGAGTAAATTCCCTAAGAGACCTCTAATTTGGGTCTTTAGTGCATTGTGCATAGAAAAACAAAATCTATTAAGTATGCCACCAAAATTAGACAAGGCTCTTAAGCATGATACAAACAATACTGTGACATTTCCCTAACTAAAATAGTCTTTAACTTTGTATCAAAAAATAATGTCAAGAACTAATATTTCTGCTTAACTGCGTCACTTCTAAATACACTCTGCATTTCCTTACCCTCAATTTTGATTCCTTTTAATTTTTCCTTAATTAATCATTTCCCACTCATACCCCATCAAAGAGATTTAACAAGCAAAAACTAAATAGATCAACCCACTCCAGTGTACACCAGGTTTTGACAGTTTCAACCAGAATAACAATGCTGCTTGTTTTTCAGCCAAAGAAATTAAACTTGTTTTTCTCTGAAACATTGATGAAATCAACTCATAAAGATGACAATCTTACTTTAGATTATTTATTATCTTGTGTGGTGACTCATGTAAAAAGGATGAAGCAAGTTATATAACTGAAAACTACACTTAATAATGAGGCATTGTAGATGACAATAATTTTGTTGCCATAAACTATTTAAATTATCTTCAGAAAGAAATATAGCATTAGCTGTTAGATAATGAAACAACTTAATTTGATAAAATGATAGTAAAAATGAATAAGCTAAGGAAGATTACCCTTAAATGTCCCTTAAATCTTTACCACTCAAAGTGTGATCCATGCATCTGCCTCACTGGGGAGTTTACTAGAATCTCAGGCCCCACCCGACACCTACAGAATCAGAATCTTCCAATTAACAGGATCCCCAAGAGATCCGTATATTAAAGTTTGAAAAATATCATATGAAAAGCAAATGCATCTAACTTAGTTGAAATTCCAGTATCAACTCAAAATATCAGAATAGCGACACCGCTAAGTTTTATAAAGTATTCAAAGGCATCAGTGAACTGATATTTCAGTTTCCAAACCTCAAAAAGCAAATAAATTTTTATTAATACTGAATAAAGTTGTGCTTTATTTTCAGGAATATGTCAGCAGAAATCTGTAATGTCTATAGTTTGTAAAACCTTTCATCTCTTCAGATTCCTATTTATTCTGTTTATGAATTTCTGCTGTTTTGCTAGATAAAAAAAAATAATAGGCTAGTGTTTATAGTTATCACATATATCATTAGTAATTATTTGTTTTATTTAAAAATCTAAAATTGATATTTAATTTCACAGCACAAAATATACTGAATTTCAGAACATCAAAATATTGCTTTGCTTTATTGCTTACAGCATGAGATGTAAATGTTTAGGACAAAAAATGTGATTGTGTCCTGGAATGTTCAAAGCAGCCAATGCAGGGCTTCAAGAACCTGAGGATTTTCTCCCTCATCCTAAAATGAGCTGATGACTTACACTCAATCAAGACAATGAAAGAGTCAGGGTAAGAGCAGTTAGCCCATCCTTACTCTGTTACGAAGCTTTCCCAAGTAAGTTTAGTTCATTTTGAGCGCGGGTAGAACCAAGAAACTAGAAGATAATGTCTCTCACCCAAGATTGCAGGGGCAAGGAAATAAAAACTAGCTGACTTAAGGCCAACTGTGGCAGATTCACTCACAATTGTCACTCAGGATTGCAGGTTATTATGGAATCCCTTACAGAGATGTATGACGTTACCATCACTACACCAATTGCTAGACAATATGTAAGGGGGTCAAGTCAGAATTATGCTACCTGTAAAAAAATTTTTTTAAGTGGCAATTTAAATGATCAATATATTAAAGAATAAAATACACTGGCTTGGTGGAAACCTTTCACCAAAATGTCACTAAAAAAGTGAGATTAGTACTTCCCACTGGAATGAAAAGCCCTGTGACTCTATGGTGCTTTGTGCCCAAATACGTAGGTTCAGTGGCTCTGAGATAAAATAGAAATTTAAAATATGAGAAATATGCATATGCATACACACACACACACACACACACACATACATGCACACATGCATGCATTACAATACTTACAATATAGCATATACACATTGAAATCCTTCGGCAAAGAAAACATGTTTTATTTTATAGAATTTAATGTAATAATATTCTAACCTTGAGGTCAAGATTCACATGACCGGTCCACTGGAAGGAGATTCACCAAAAATGTGTCCTTGCAAGATTTGAGGTCACCTGGCTGTGTGGAGCTCATTATTAACTTGTTCCTGGCTTTGCAACCTGAAGTAGCCAGATCTTTCTGCCTTACCATTGTATTTAATTTCTATTTTCCAGTGTTCAGAAGTAATCAGCATGCTTTGGGGCTTAGAAAACTGCACTCATATACTAATAGGATTTAATAAAAATGCCCACAACCCATTAAATACAGTACCATAATGGGAACAAAGTTATTATTTTAGACACAAATGTTTTCATAATTCCACATAAATATCTTGCCAAATGTATCTTCTCTTTAATCTTTCTTTGCATCCTTATTCATTCTTGTGACTTCAACTTCATGTAAACTAAACCTCAAATCTACAGTTACTCTGAAATCTCCTTCTAATTTCCTGTTAGAAATTCCCATGTATTTATCCCATAAACATTCATTGCTCATAACTAAACTAATTAATTCATTCTTTTATACAACAATACTTATTGAGTAGTAACTATATCCCAGGAACTCTTGTAAACACTGGGGATCCATCAATGAATACAATAGACAAGATCCCCTGAACCCATGGAGTTTCCACTACAGAGGGGAGGTAAGGTGCACACATAACATATAACCACAATCTATGCTATGTGAAATGATGGCAAGTGATATGGAGAAAATAAATTAATCATGGGAGGGAACTACAGAATTCCAAGGGAAGTGAAATTTTAAAGAGGGCTGTCAATGAAGGACTCACTGATAGTAATGTTTGAGCAAAGACCCAAGTCAGGAACTGGGGATAGAATCCAGATCACAGATGGAGGGATTTGCTTTAGATTAGAGAACAAATAATTCATTTTTAATACTAAGCTAGAAGGCTGAGCACATTGAACACAAGAATAGGTAGGTTGGAAGATGGACAGTGGGAACTTGGGGATATCATCTTTTATTTGCTGCTATTTTCTCAGTGTATTAGAGCTGTCACTGCTAAGAGTATGAATATAGAAGGGTGTCTTGAAGGTTTGAGGATTAAAGGGAAAGAAATAACAGGAGGCCTAGGATCATATTTGATATTCGTGGGCACTAATTGTGCATTTTTCTCTGGCCCCATCAGTTTTGTAGATACAAGCATGGGGTAGATAGGTATTTGAATGAAACTCGGTTTGAGGTCTTGTCAGGCAAGTATACAAAATGGGAGAATAGCAAGGGAGTTTGGGGAATATGCAAGGGAATGATTATAATGACTATTATGGGAAATTATTATGGGTAAGAAAGAAAATGAGGAGCTATAAAAAAGGGGTAGGAGGATCAGTGGATATAGGTCCTCACTGAACTGATAAATTGTTGGAGCTGGATATGAAAAGGAGTAAACTAGAAAAATAACGGTTGAGACTTGAACAGCAGAATTCCTGAAAGTAAGGCTATGGAGAGGTGCCAGATGTTGACATTTACAAGGTGTAGAGCATACCCATGTGAGCTGAGGTGGAGTGGAGGACAAAAATCACTGGGAAGAAGACACTTACGGACTAGAAACCCAGGACTTTGGAAGGATCGTTTCAAGGATATTGAAATCACCAAGAATTAGGACAGCAGTAGTGTTAGGAATCGTGACAGTAGGCCGAGAGTTAAAACACCTCAGTGAATGAGGAGAAGTGACTAGGGGTTGCTGATGACAGTGACAAGAAGTGGTGGATGGTTAGATAACAAGTGGCCTTGAGGAGCAAGGAGAATGCTTCCTTACCTCCCTGCTTAATGGTAAAAGGTTATGAGAGAGAAATAACCAAAACTTGAGAAAGCTCATAAATAAGCTGCAAGCTCAGGAAATGTCAGATTCAAACACAGCAAAAAGGTAAAGGAAGAAGGTTGCTCCTAACTGACTGCGAGTCCCAATGGAAGGGATTCAGGAACTGGGCATGGGTGGCAGATGTGGTGAAATAGGGAAATGAGATCTGCGCGATGAGGGATGACCTCAGAATCTGGATTTTTCTAGATTCTGAAACAGGATTGAAGTCCCTAATGAAACTAGTTCTGATCCTCTCAGGGTGGGAGGCAGTACTGAGACAGAACAGGGGAGAGGGGAGGTGAGTAAGAAAGGGAGATTCTTGACAGGACCTGACAGAGCCAGCCCCTCCTCCCTCGGGGCCAGCAGCTAGCTCACACAGAGCCCAAGCCCAGGCTCTCTCTGCTTCCAGAGAAAAAGATCAGTAGTTCTGTGAGAAAATTCAGTCTTTCAAACCCATTTCTCATAGAATTTACAGATAAAAGATATTCTAGGGATCATGAAGCCCTACCCCTTTTGTAGAAAGATGAGGAGGCCAAGTGGAGGATAAGGAACTTTAAGATGATCAGTTACTGACACTAGGAATGTGATGGCCTCAGCCTGGTCACATGTTCTTTGTCCTGCTCAATAGTATTGTTTTGGAAGGTAGCAATTTTAACAAATGAACATAATGACATATTTTGTATAATATTTTTAAAAGTTTACGTAGTTTTAAGGATGAGTTTATCTCTCAACTGACAATTACACATAATATTAAAAAGTATTTGTGAAGTGTTTACCTCTTCCAAGCACTGTCATAAATTTTTACATACTTTTGTTTTTTAATGGTCACACCGACCCACAGAGGCAGGCACTGTTATCCTTCTCTCGAGGTGAGGAAACTGGGTCACAAACCCACATTCTGTTCTTGCCTGTCTAAACCTGTTCAATTCTCCCTGAACTTGTGGACCTGGACTTAAATCGTCACCAATGTGGATTCTTCAGTTTGATCGTTTATTTGTTTTTCACCTCTTGGCCCATTCCTACACCGGCTGACTCTGCAAAACGCTCATGGTTCCTTCCCGCAACCTCACCCGGTTCCTTTTTTACTCTTCTTCTTGCCTACTTGATTTACAATACCTGTTGGACTCCTGTGTAGCCAGAAATCCAATTCTGGCCCTTTTAGAGAGACAAATAGAGGTCCATAGTTGCATTTCAAATGCCAACTGGTCATAGCCCATACAAACTCTGTTACTTAGCCAAAAGCAACTCATTGTCTTTCTCCTATGATGAGTATTTCTTTTTCTATTTCTGCCACCATCATTTTCCCAGAACTATAAAGTGAAACCTTAGCATTATCTCTTGTTCCTTCCTTTTCATTGTTTCCCTTCCTCTTCACCATCCCCATTAAATTTGTTTCATAATTATATACATCTAGTCCACATTCACAAGAATTATCATAATACCTTCCTCTGTTCCTTTCTAAGAGTTCACATTTCTCCTAGGCATTAGCCAAACCAAACTGTTTTCAGGACAGACTTGGTACGTTCCTTTGTGGCATTACCTCTGCAACCCACTCCACTTGGAAAAGTCACCTCTCATGATCCTCCTGTTAAGATTATATCCTTTCACCTCAGTCTATCTTAATTGTCACATACTCTGGATTCCCTAAACTGATTTGATCTCTGTCCACTCACTTTGAAGCCCTCAAGACACACTATCTCTATACCACAATTTTGGTGTTCTTTGGTGTTTTGAATTGTTTTCTGTTAATGAGCTGGTTTCAAAATTTGAAAGCCTGTTATGTGGAAGAGAGATTAACCTTGTTCCACAAGAATAGAACCAAGACTAATGACTAAAAGATACAAAAGACAGCTTTTAGCTCCATGTAGGAAAGAATTTTCTGACATTCAGAGTTGTCCTAATACTGGGCTCCCTCTGAAGGTAGTACATTCCCTGTTATTGTGATGTTTGAGAACAGATTCAAAAACTACTTTTAGTGTCTTTTACTAAAAGACAGATTAATTGGACCAGATGGTCAGTAATAGTACCTTACAAGCCAGGTTTTGTTGTTGTTTTTTAATTTTGTGTTTCTACAGGCACTTTAGAAACCCAGCTTAAATGTAATGTGGTTATATATTGGTATGTTGAATCTGCTAAGAAAATCAAGCCTGACTTTTTTTAATCGGCTTCCTCTCAATGCTCAACATCAGAAGAAAAAGAATTCATCCAGAAAGCGAACTTATAAAATTGAGAGGGCAACAAAGCGGGAAAGATAGATCTTTAGTTTTTAAAAAGTTAATAATATTGTTATACAAATAATATCCTATCTCTTGAATATAAATAATATAAATACATAAATAATAGCATATTCCTTAAATATCCAATTCAAAAATCATTCCTTAAATGCTTTATAAAATCTGTGAACGGTCTTTCTTCTATTGTATCACTGTCTTTCATAACACAAAAATAGAGTGCTGAGGACAGCAATATCAAATGTAAAATACTCACCTAAGTACATATATCACATACTTAGGATCTAAAATAAATACAATGCATATGCACACTTTTGACATGTAAATGGATTTTCTAGTATCTCTTTTTATATAAGTTGATTTGACACTGATACATGATTATGATAGTCTTGATACTTAACAGTAAATTCCTTATCAGAAATGTGAAATTCCTTTTAAAATAGAAATTAAAGATCATTTCAACCACTGTAGGAAACAATTCTTAGGAAGTGTCTGTTCTAAGATCTTAACAGAGAAGCAGACAAAAGCTAGAAACAGTCAACTGACCCAAGAAGAAAACCTGACATGTAAGTAAACAAAGAGAAATGTTCAACTACACTAATTATCAAATAAATTTAGGTTAAAACACTGAGGTACCATTTCACACCTATAAAATTAACAAACAATACTTTAAAAAACAATCCTCATTACTGGTATAGCTATAGTGAATCTAATGTACATTGTTAGTAGTATTGTAAATTAGCACAATATTTTTGGAAGTTATTTAGCAATACATATTAAGACTTAATAAATTTCCTTATTCTTTGAGCCCTATAGGAATCACAGATATGAAGATGTACCTAATAAAATAATAAGGAAGAGCTGTTATAATTGACATTCATTGCTGTATAAGTAGCAACTAGAATTCCCACTTTAGCCAAATATTTTCATAATTCTTCCAATTACATATTATATATTACATGAGCATTGAAAAGTATCTTAAAAGACTGTATAACAATATAGAAAAAATGATAGGCATGTGATTAAGAGTAAAAAAAACAAGATTCAGAACAATGCCTACACTATTATTACAATTCTATACAACTTATTCTATATGAACACAAACTAAAAAGAAAATTTCAATTTTGCAAGAGTGATAATGAAAAAAAAAATGTGCCCTTTGTATTTGCTGCATTACCATGCTATTTCTTCGTTAAAAGCAAGACCACACTTGGCCTTACCATGGAAGGGGGTAGTATTGAAGTTTCTTCAGCTAGCCATATCAAACCCTTTGGTGTCACATTTTTAGGTTTGCATAATAAATCTTTGGAAGTGTATCCTCACCAAGTTCTTTCTAGTTTTGTTATTTTAAGATTCCAAAAAATCTGGAAGAAGTATAAATCTGGAAGTCTCTGTTAGTTGAGGACACTCGGCTTTTCCTAACAGTGAATTAGTCTCTGAGGATGAATTATAAGAAGACCCTGAGAGCACCGGAAAGTGACAGATAAAATTCACAGGATGCCACAATAATAGTGGCCATGTACTGGGTGTCAACAATGTACCAGGCACTGAATTTGTACATTACTTTATTGCCTCATTACTCAAAACATCTCAAGAGTTTATTTCTGCCTGTTTTCCAGAGCAATAGGTTAAAGCAAAAAAGAAAACAGGAAATGTGTTTAAGTCACACAGAGCTTATTAGCAGGTCCAGAATCTCATTCAGATCTGTCTCCTTCCGCGATTTATATTCTTTGCCTCATAATAGACTACCTCCCAGAATGGTATCATGTACAAAATGGAAACTTTTTAAAATCATTTCAAAGTTAGTCAGTGCCCCAAGCAACCAAACACATAGAACCCCCCAGGGATATCTGGAGTCACTGCAGTTTAACTGTTGAGCACAGGGCTAACAAGCCATTGAAGCCAACATTTCTGATGTACGTTGTCATAGACCATCGTCTCATGTCCCTGAGCATCCACTGGTAGAAACCACTCACAAATTTCTAATTACTCTAGGCACAGATGCAAAGTTTGAGGAAGTTTATTTTCTCCAGTTCCAATCTCTTTATTCTGTGTGGGCCTCCTTGAGTAGTTACATTTTAACAGTGGTCAAACAATTATGTAAAAGCAATAACTATTGAACAGTTGTTAAAAAATAAAATCAACTGAGTAAACTTAAAAACAGGTGAGGGGAATAAAGAGGCACAGACTGCAAATTGTAAACTCGGTCATAGGAATGGAAGTACAACACAGAGAATATAACCAATAATATTGTGATATCTTTGTATGCTAAAGGGAGCCACTACATTTACTGTGGCAAGCATCTAGTAATGTATATAATTATTGAGTCGCTATGTTGCACATCTGAAACCAATATGACATTTTATATAAACTTTATTCCAATAAATAATCATGACAATAATAAAGATCTAATTGACTTTCTTTCACTGATTCATGAATCAGGCAGCACCTCATCTGGTAAGCAGAAAGGAGCTCCAAGGAGCTGTACAAAATGGAAAACGTATACGCAGAAGCAGGCAGGACAAGGAACTTACTACCAAAGAGTTGATTGTTTCAGGCAAGGTCACCTTTCTGTGGAGAACAGTCGGTGTCTGTCAGGAGGATCACCTCACTAGTGCTGACCAGGATATTCTAGACTGACTGGTTAAGACGACATTCCCAGGAGAGACTGACACTGCAATTAGATTAGGTATTAAGTCTCACTTTGGCGATGGGGGTATGGCACAGGTGACTGTATTTGGGACCTATTATCTCTTTCATTAAAAAAAAAACTCCCCCTTTTGATCAGACTCTCAGCTTAACCGAAGATGTTATAAAAATGTAAGGCATTAGCACCATTCCCAGCTACCTCCCTGAAGTTCCCATGGTGTTTGTTGACTGACCCTCACAGTGTGTGGTGGTATTCCCAGGTCATGACCTCAGGTTCACAATTTTTTTAGTCAGTCGTTCTCTTCATTCCTTTTTTGACATCCCAGTCTTAGGGAGATCATTTGCTTGGTTGGTTAGAGGCTGCAAAGGTGCATGTAAAGCTTTTGAAGAAATATGGTGCACCAGGAAGACTACTATAATTATTATAAGCAGGGTGATTTCCAATGTCTAAAGTGCACTTTGAAGCCATGGTCCCCAAGATCCAAACCACTCCAAACCAAATAAGTCAAAGAAAGAGCATCCTGAAGGAGTCACTTGCTTAAGACAGTTGGCTTGTTCATTGATCTTATGTAACTGAGTTTCAGCTTCCCCAGAAGTGTTGATCCAGGCGTGGCAAGCGATGTTGGACTCAGCAGATACCTCCTTGTTCAACTAAATGATAGTCGAGTCAGCTATCTTATCATCAAGAACAACTCTGGCCAAAGAGTCTAAGAATTTTTGCTGGGCAGCTATCACTTTTGCACTGAAATGTACAATATTTTCAAAAAAAGTAGGGGCCTGACAAAAGAAATGACCCCTGAATCATGAAATCCTTCCAGCTAGTCCTTTCTAACTCGATGTACATTCAGGGGAGTTGACTATATGTTTCTGTTACATGTGGCCTGAGTATTTATGTAAGTGTGGCAAAAATAATGACTAGCCATATAAACTCTTTTAGGACTGCTTTGCTGGAAGTTTTCATAAAGAATCTCAGATTGAACTCTTAAAAGCCTCTGAGGTCAGGAAGCCAAGCCAAACACTTGCCATCAGATTTTGCCTGCAATCCTCTCTTCTTATGATCCCCAAAATATCCTGATGTTCCTAGGCCTACCGGGAAGTGACCTTCCTTACTCACCCAGCCAGGCTGCTGGAAACCCTATAAGCAAGGTACTAGGCCAGTTTTCCAAGAAGTTCCTTAAAGCTTTCTGGTCATATCCGAGTCTATATCTATACCTATATCTCTCAAATATGTCATTCCAAAGTGTTGGTGATATAATCAAGTTTCCAACTGTGTCCTGTTACAATGAGAACAGATTGTTATTGAATTTATGCAATTAATTATATTGCATGAAAAGGATACTCAAGAAGTTACTGAATTCTTGAGGGATCAGATAAGGAGAAAAAGTAAATGTTTCATCTTTGTTTGCAAAGGTGTACTTTACCAAATTGCTGGTAGTCAAAGATAGCTTAAGAGAAAAGGTTTCTTTAACTCTGGAAAAATAAAGCAACCAGCAATGTTTCAAACAATTAAGGAACCAACAATGTTTCAAACAAAAAATCACAAAAATTTATAATCATCCTTCTCTGTTCATTCAGTCCATATAATTAATACTAGTTCTGCTTGGATCCAGTTTTTCCATTAGTTGTAGAAATTCTTACCTAGGTCAGTTTTATGATCTTAAAGTTATCATAAACCTGTACTTATTAAAATCTTTTCCACAGATCTTGAGGACGAAGCAGGAATGCTTTTGCAAAAGTATCAGAGTAAAACAATGGCTTTCTGTAAATAATAAAAGACTTAAAATGGAATTGACAAGGAAATTTGGTTATCTGTGATATAAGATAATAACCAGAATTGTGACTGATAACATTCACCAGGACATGTGAGAATCTAAGAAGGTTTAGCACCACTTATTTGACAATGCTCCCTATGTAATTTAACATATCAAATAAGCCTTGATAGTATAACATATCTCTTTCATAAGGTAAGAGAACAAATCATTTTTTGATTTTCCAGGGACATTCTGGAGAATCTTTTTTATTTTATTTTATTATTTTTTTTATAATTTATTTTGGATCATTAATCTACAATTACATGTGCAATATTATGATTATTAAACTACCCCCTTCATCAAGTCCCCCCACCAACCCCATTACAGTCACTGTCCATCAGCGTAGTGAGATGCTATAGAATCACTACTTGTCTTCTCTGAGTTGTAGAGCCCTCCCCATGCCCCCCCAACACTGCATCTGCTAATCATAATGCCCCTTTTTCCCTCTTATCCCTCCCTTCCCACCCATCTTCCCCAGTCCCTTTCCCTTTGGTAACTATTAGTCCGTTCTTGGGTTCTGTGAGTCTGCGGCTGTTTTGTTCCTTCAGTTTTTTTTCTTTGTTCTTATACTCGACATATCAAATGATTTCATTTCTGGAGAATCTTAAAGTTACTTCCAGATCAAAAGACTTCATTCAGAATTTGATTTTTGGGACATTTTTCAAAAATATCAAAACGTTTTTAAAACACTTGGTCAAATAAGATGATAGGTCACTATGAAACAACGCTTAGCTATCCATTTAACCAGGGTGACAGAGATTTCACAGGCAAACACAGAAAGTTACGTAGTTGTAAAAAAAAAACCACTTTTAATAGAGGAGTCTTGGTTTTCTTAAGTAATCCAAAATCCAAGAAAGGCAACATGAGACACAAGAAACTATTTTAATAAGACACAAAAATCTCTGTTTTCTAGGCAGATTACTTAAAGGTTAAAGCAAAACCTTTTACAGTCCCTTATCAAAAGCAGACCAATAGTACAAGAAAACATTGTCTTTTTAACTGAGAAAAAAACAAATTCTAATATTGCAGCAGCTTACTTTTGATTTTAAACCTTTTTTACTCAAAAAATTTATTTTAATCTTAACCAACTTGACCAAGTACAGAATTCTTTACCCAAGATTCCCTTTGCACAAAACTTCCACAGTTCTTTTTTATATTTAATTTGTCCTATGTTTCCTCTTTCCAATTATAAAACAACCAGACTTCCTTTAGGACAAAATTCCTCACCCCCACCCCCCCAAAGAAAAAATGCATCTCCATTCCTCATACCTTCTTTTAATAAAAATACATATTCTACTTTCCTTGCATACAAAGATGTTTCCTTTATTATATCTAGTAGTTTTAATTACATATAATTATACAAAGATTAGTATTTATTAACATATTTATATAACTTATTAAATGAATATACATAATTTTGACCCTTGAAAACCTTAATTTCTAGTGAAAATTAAGAAATAAATGATTGTGGGTTGTCTCTTATATTAGCATTCTGTAGCCTAGCAAATTTTTAAATACTTTTTATACTTTGTAGAAACATATGCTTCCTCAAAGTAAATTTTTTCAGCGTGGCACAGCCATGTTTACTAATGGAACCAAATATCCTTTACTTCCTCTGCAAAAGGAAGCCTGTGTTTACTAATGAACGTTTTAGTATCTTATTTGGAAATGATCTAGATGTTAAATATCTATCCATCATTTAGTTTAACTTAGCAAAACTTTTAAGTCTCAAGTTATCGAAAGATCTGGGGAAGCTATTTAAAAAGTTTACCCAAAAACTTTTAACCCACTTGCATCTGTTTAAATCCCTTTTCTCCAAATTATGTTTAGATAACCCACAAAAAATTCATGAGATATTAGACAATGTCAGCCATTTACCAAGATACTTTTCTTGCTGAGAAATTTTTTAAGGCATAACATGAACTTACTCAATCTTTAGGAAACCTAGGTAGAATTTAAAAGTATTATGTTAGAGTACTTGCGACCTAACACTAAGACTCCCATGTTAGGATAAGTTTGTAATGGAACAAATTAGATTAACAGTAGGTCACCCACAAACTTCAAGAAAATTTCCATGCAGCAAGGTATACTGTAAAACACTATGCCAATTCCCAACATAAACCCTGGGACTGGGGAAAGGACTAAACTAGCAAACCCAACATACAGGTACTGTAGACTGGAACTCCAAACAAATGGGTAAATGTAGGCTAAACCACTGGCAATGTCCAATGTGGAATCTGGGGACTGAACCGAGAGTCAGGGTTTTCCAATTAAGTAAGGAATGGTGGTCTCAACTACTGGCATTCCAACATGGAACTGTGGAAAGCCAATTAGATCAGAAGTTCGACTCAAAAGCAGGCAGAGCTCAGAACTGAGAAGAACTTACTCATGGTCCTTGGAAACATCAAGAAAGAGAACTCAAAGCGTTGGTACCTGGGTTACTTGTTGTCCCCAAAGCCATCAGAAGCTTTATGTTGTACCCAAGTGCTGCTACCAAATCTGTTAAAAATAAAAATTCAACTGAGTAAATTTAAAGATCCAACAGGCTTTATTCAATGATTCATGAATCAGGGACATCCCATCTGATACACAGAAAGGAGTTATACAAAATGGAAAATTTTTATAGGCAGTAGGAGGATAGGATAAGAAGTTGCTAGCAAAAAGTGGATTATTTCAGGCAAGATTACCTTTCCGTGGGGAACAGCAGGGCTCTATCAAGTGGATTACCTCACTAGTGCTACCAGGAAATTCTAAATTGACTGGCTAAGACTACATTCCTGGGATAGAATGAAACTGCAATGAGGTTAGGTATTAAGTCTCATTTTGGTGATGTGGGTTTAGCATAAGTGACTGTATTTGGAGGTCTATTGACCCTTAGCTTCACTGAAAGATGTGATAAAATTTTTAGGCATTAGACCCACTCCCAGCTACCTCTCTGAAGCTCTCACAGTGTTCGTTGGATCTTTGTGATATTCACAGGTCACAACTTCAAGTTCACAATCTTTCAGTCAGTCATTCTTTTCATTCCTTTTTGACATCCCATTCTTAGGAGATCATTTGCTTGGTTGATTGGTGGCTCCAAACAGGCATTTAAAGCTTTTGAGGAGATACAGTGCACCAGGGAGACTGCTATCGTTATTATAAGCAGAATAATTCCCAATGTCTAGATTGAACTTCACAGCCATCAGCCCCAAGCCAAACCAATCAAAATCAAGTAAGTCAAAGAAAAACCCCACTGAAGGAGTTACTTCAATGGCTGGCAATAGCCAGTTAGTTGTCAAGGTGCTAGAGGGAACCAAACTTTGTGGGAATTTCTGAACTCATGTAACTTAGGTAGCCCCATACTCTTCCTTAGAACAGCATGTGATGTCAAGGTTCTCTCTTCAGGAGATAAGAAAATACGAATTGAGATATGTCTTTTTAATTTTTAAAATTAGGGAGGAATCAAGTGAAGTGAAAATAAGCTAATTTACCAGAACACTAGAACAATGGATTACCCCTGTGGAAATTTTAAAGAGAGAGTTTTAAGTCACAAAACTATTACTGGTAAATGTAAATGTTTGGAACTTGTTTCCTATTCAGAGAAGAATCAAATAAAAATAGGCTCAAGAAGATCTATGATAAGACAGTAAATAATTACATATTCAGATTAAGGGAAAATAAGGAAACTATGAAGGAATTTTGAATCTCAAAAGTTGAGGACAGACATATCTTCCCACAAAACATACTTTGATGCTATTGCTGGAAAGATAACTGGTGAGTATGGCTCAGTTCGCATGCTCAGTTATGCCTATGTGTATACAGATAATAGTAGTTCATATGTATATAGGAATTCACTTTCCTAGGCATAAGTAAACCATCAAGAGTATGTTTGAAATGCATGTGTATCCAGGTAACCAGAATGTTTTACATGTAACCTATGAACTTACAAATTAATATATATTCTGTTCCTTTCTGTATTACTTGATATGGCATTCTTCATAACATCTATGTGGTATTCAGAGGTTGTTTCTTTTAGCTATGAATCTTCATCTCTTTGGAAGCTTCATAATATATTTTTTTAATATAATTTATTTTGGTATCATTTATCTACAATTACATGCGCAATATTAGGGTTATTAAACTACCCCTTCATCAGGTCCCACCCACCAACCCCACTACAGTCACTGTCCATCAGCATAGTGAGATGCTATAGAATCATTACTTGTCTTTTCTGAGTTGTACAGCCCTCCCCATGCCCCCCCAACATTACGTCTGCTAATCGTAATGCCCTTTTTTCCCTCTTATTCCTCTCTTCCCACCCATTTTCCCCAGTCCCTTTCCCTTTGGTAACTATTAGTTCATTCTTGGGTTCTGTGAGTCTACTGCTGTTTTGTTCCTTCAGTATTTTTTCTTTGTTCTTATACTCCACATATGAGTGAAATCATTTGATACTTGTCTTTTTTGGCTTGGCTTATTTCACTGAGCATAATACCCTCTAGCTCCATCCATGTTGTTGCAAATGGTAGATTTTCTTTTCTTCTTATGGCTGAATAATATTCCATTGTGTATATGTACCACATCTTCTTTATCCATGCATCTACTGAAGGACACTTAGGTTGCTTCCATTCCTTGGCTATTGTAAATAGTGCTGAGATAAACATAGGGGTGCATCTGTCTTTTTCAAATTGGGCTGCTGCATTCTTAGGGTAAATTCCTAGGAGTGGAATTCCTGGGTCAAATGGTATTTCTATTTTGAGTTTTTTGAGGAACCTCCATACTGCTTTCCACAATAGTTGAACTAATTTGCATCCCCACCAGCAGTGTAAGAGGGTTCCCTTTTCTCCACATCCTTGCCAACATTTGCTGTTGCTTGTGTTTGGGATGTTGGCCACCTCACTGGTGTGAGGTGATATCTCATTGTGGTTTTAATCTGCATTTCTCTGATGATTAGCGATGTGGACCATCTTTTCATGTGCCTGTTGGCCATCTGAATTTCTTCTTTAGAGAAGTGTCTATTCATGTCCTCTGCCCATTTCTTAATTGGATTATTTGCTTTTGTTTGTTAAGGTGCATGAGTTCTTTATATATTTTGGATGTCAACCCTTTATCAGATACGTTTTTTATGAATATATTCTCCCATACTGTAGGATGTCTTTTTGTTCTACTGATGGTGTCCTTTGCTGTACAGAAGCTTTTCAGCTTGATATAGTCCCACTTGTTCATTTTTGCTTTTGTTTCCCTTGCCCGGGAGATATGTTCATGAAGAAGTCGCTCATGTTTATGTCCAAGAGATTTTTGCCTATGTTTTTTTCTAAGAGTTTTATGGTTTCATGACTTACATTCAGGTCTTTGATCCACCTTGAGTTTACCTTTGTGTATGGGGCTAGACAGTAGTCCAGTTTCATTCTCTTACATGTAGCTGTCCAGTTTTTCGAACACAAGCTGCTGAAGAGGCTGTCATCTCCCCATTGTATATCCAAGGCACTTTTATCAAATATTAATTGACTGTGTATGTTTGGGTTAATGTTTGGATTTTCTATTCTGTTCCACTGGTCTGTGGGTCTGTTTTTGTGCCAATACCAAATTGTCTTGATTACTGTGTCTTTGTAGTAGAGCTTGAAGTTAGGGAGCATAATTCCCCCTGTTTATTCTCCTTCTCAGGATTGCTTTGGCTATTCGGGGTCTTTTGTGGTTCCATATGAATTTTAGAATTATTTGTTCCAGTTCATTGAAGAATGCTGTCAGTATTTTGATAGGGATTGCACGGAATCTGTAGATTGCTTTAGGTAGTATAGCCATTTTGACAATATTTATTCTTCCTAGCCAAGAGTATGGGATGCATTTCCATTTGTTAGTGTCCTCTTTAATTTCTCTTAGGAGTGTCTTGTAGTTTTCAGAGTACAGGTCTTTCACTTCCTTCGTTAGGTTTATTCCTAGGTATTTTATTCTTTTTGATGCAATTGTGAATAGAATTCTTTTTCTGATTTCTCTTTCTGTTAGTTCATCGTTAGTGTATAGGTAAGCAACAGATTTCTGTGTGTTAATTTTGTATCCTGCAACTTTGCTGAATTCAGGTACTAGTTCTAATACTTTTGGAATGGAGTCTTTAGGGTTTTTTATGTACAGTATCATGTCATCTGCAAATAGTGACAATTTGACTTCTTTACCAATCTGGATGCCTTGTATGTCTTTGTTTTGTCTGATTGCCATGGCTAGGACCTCCAGTACTATGTTGAATAACAGTGGAGAGAGTGGGCTTCCCTGTCTTGTTCCCAATCTCAGATGAAAAGCTTTCAGCTTCTCACTGTTAACTATGATGTTAGCTGTGGGTTTGTCATATATGGCCTTTATGATGTTGAGGTACTTGCCCTCTATACCCATTTTCTTGAGTTTTAATCATGAATGGATGCTGAATTTTGTCAAATGCTTTTTCAGCATCTATGGAGATGATCATGTGGTTTTTGTTCTTCTTTTTATTGATGTGGTGGATGATGTTGATGGATTTTCAAATGTTGTACCAACCTTGCATCCCTGGGATGAATCCCTCTTGATCATGGTGTATGATCCTCTTGATGTATTTTTGAATTCGGTTTGCTAATATTTTGTTGAGTATTTTTGCATCTACGTTCATCAGGGATATTGGTCTGTAATTTTCTTTTTTGGTGAGGTCTTTGCCCTGTTTTGGTATTAGAGTGATGCTGGCTTCATAGAATGAGTTTGGAAGTATTCCCTCCTCTTCTATTTTTTGGAAAACTTTAAGGAGAATGGGTGTTATTTCTTCTCTGTATGGCTGTTAGAATTCAGAGGTGAATCCATCAGGTCCGGGGGTTTTGTTCTTGGGTAGGTTTTTGATTATCGATTCAATTTCGTTGCTGGTGATTGGTCTGTTTAGTTTTTCTGTTTCTTGCTTGGTCAGTCTTGGAAGGTTGTATTTTTCTAAGAAGTTGTCCATTTCTTCTATGTTTTCCAGCTTGTTAGCATATAGATTCTCATAATATTCTCTTATAATTCTTTGTATTTCTGTGGGGTCCGTCGTGATTTTTCCTTTCTCATTTCTGATTCTGTTTATATGTGTAGATTCTCTTTTTCTCTTAATGAGTCTGGCTAGGGGTTTATCTATTTTGTTTATTTTTTCAAAGAACCAGTTCTTGGTTTCATTGATTTTTTTCTATTGTTTTATTCTTCTTAATTTTATTTATTTCTTCTCTAATCTTTATTATGTCCCTCCTTCTGGTGACTTTGGGCCTCATTTGTTCGTTTTTTTACAATTTCAGGAATTGTGTCTTTAGACTATTCATTTGGGAATGTTCTTCCTTCTTTAAATAGGCCTGGATTGCAATATACTTTCCTCTTAGAATTGCCTTTGCTGCGTCCCACAGAAGTTGTGGCTTTGTGTTGTTGTTGTCATTAGTCTCCATATATTCTTTGATTTCTGTTTTGATTTGGTCGTTAACCCATTGATTAATTAGGACAATGTTGTTAAGTCTCCATGTATTTGTGAGCCTTTTTGATTTCTTTCTAAAATTTATTTCTAGTTTTATACCTTGGTGATCTGAGAAGTTGGTTGGTAGGATTTCAATATTTTTGAAATTACTGAGGTTCTTTTTGTGGCCTAGTATGTAGTCTATTCTGTAAAATGTTATATGTGCACTTGAGAAGAATGTGTATCCTGTTGCTTTTGAGTGTAGAGTTCTGTAGATGTCTGTTAGGTCCATCTGTTCTAGTGTGTTGTTCAGTGCCTCTGTGTCTTTACTTATTCTCTGTCTGCTTCATCTGTCCTTTGGAGTGAGTGGTGTGTTGAAGTCTCCTAAAATGAATGCATTGCTGTCTATTTCCTCCTTTAATTCTGTTAGTATTTGTTTCACATATGATGGCACTCCTGTGTTAGGTGCATATATATTTATAATGGTTTTATCTTCTTGTTGGACTGACCCCTTTATCATTATGTAATGTCCTTCTTTATCTCTTGCTACTTTCTTCGTTTTGAAGTCTATTTTGTCTGATACAAGTACTACAACACCTGCTTTTTTCTCCTTGTGGTTTGCATGAAATATCTTTTTCCATCCCTTCACTTTTAGTCTGTGTATATCTTTGGGTTTGAGGTGAGTCTCTTGTAAGCAGCATATAGATGGGTCTTGCTTTTTTATCCATTCTGTTACTCTGTGTCTTTTGATTGGTGCATTCAGTCCATTTACATTTAGGGTGATTATCGATAGATATGTTCTTATTGCCATTGCTGGCTTTAGATTCGTGGTTACCAAAGGTTCAAGCATTGCTTCTTTACTATCTAACAATCTAACTTAACTTTCTTGTTAAGTAATTGTAAACACTGTCTGATGTTTCTTTATTTCTCTCCCTTCTATTTCTTCCTCCTCCATTCTTTATGTACTAGGTGTTTTATTCTTTGCCTTTAGTTAGTATTTGGATGGTCTGCTTTCCTTGTTATGATTTTATTTTCTCTGGTGACATCTTTTTAGCCTTAGGAGTGCTTCCATCTAGAGCAGTCCATTTAAGATATCCTGTAGTGGTGGTTTATGAGAGGCAAACTCTCTCAACTTTCATTTGTCTGGAAATTGTTTAATCCCTCCATTATATTTAAATGACAGTCGTGCTGGATACAATATTCTTGGTTCGAGGCCCTTCTGTTTCATAACGTTAAATATATCATACCATTCTCTTCTGGCCTGTAAGGTTTCTGCTGAGAAGTCTGATGATAGTCTGATGGGTTTTCCTTTGTAGGTGATCTTTTTTCTTTCTCTAGCTCCCTTTAATACTCTGTCTTTATCTTTGATCTTTGCCATCTTAATTATTATGTGTCTTGGTGTTGTCTTCCTTGGGTCCCTTGTGTTGGGAGATCTGTGGGCTTCGGTGGACTGCGAGACTATTTCCTTCCCCAGCGAGGGAAAGTTTTCAGCAATTATTTCTTCAAAGACACTTTCTATCCCTTTTTCTCTCTCTTCTTCCTCTGGTACTCCTATAATGCGAATATTGTTCCGTTTGGATTGGTCACACAGTTCTCTTAATATTCTTTCATTCCTAGAAATCCTTTTATCTCTCTCTGCCTCAGCTGCTCTGTATTCCTGTTCTCTGTTTTCTATTCCATTAACAGTCTCTTGCATCTCATCCATTCTGCTGTTAAGCCCGTTGATCACTTGTCTGATTTCTGCATTGTCTTTCCTCAGTTCCCTCACTTCCTCCCTCAGTTCTTGCACATTTCTCTGTAGGTCCATCAGCATGGTTGACTTTTATTCTGAATTCTTTTTCAGGAAGGCTGTGCATTTCCATCCCTTCAGGCTCCCTCTCTGGGGTTGTCTGGTTGATTTTGGTCTGAACCATATTCCTCTGTCTTTTCATAGCTATAGAAGTGGTCACTGGTAGTTGCCACGTAGGTCAGCTGGGCTCTTTAAGACTTTAAAAAGAGAAAAAAAAAGAAAGAAAGAAAGAAAAAAAAAGAAAGAAAAGAAAAAACAAAAAAGAAAACGAAAAACAAAAAAAAACATGCCCACTGGAAGTAGATTCTGTGGGGATGCTGTAGGTGGCTCTGTTGCCCCACTATTCCGCAGCCGTGGCTGTGCCGCTCCGCAGGGCCCTTTTATAGCTCTCGCCAGGGTGGGAACGAATGGGAGCCTGTTGATATCAGTGAGAAGTGTAAGTACGGCCACACTTCCCCAGTCACCAGCTAAGGCGTCTGAAACTCCCCAGGACTCCCAGCCTGCTGGGCTGAGTGTGCCGGGGCGATCCCGCTCCTCCGCTGGGCTCCTGTCTCTTTAAGACTGCTGAAGAAAGCGTGCCCTTTTTGCTTTTTTGCTTTTTTTTTCCTTCCCAGGAGCTGGCTGCAAGCACCCTGGCGCATTCCCCACTCAGATCCTGCCCCTGTCTCACCAATCTCCGCTACACCGCGCTATGTGTGTCAGCGCTCCTCACGCAGATCACCGAGGCTGGCTACTTCGCGGGGTGTACTTCCACTCTCTCCCAGCTCTGAATCCTCTCCTCCCGCCGGTGCGCTGGGGTGGGGGAGTGCTCCAGTCCCGCCGGGTCGCGGCTCCGTATCTACCCGCCTCGTGGGCTCCCAAGTCCTCTCGGGTGTAGCTGCACGCTGTGCGCTTTCCTGTGTATTCTGGTCTCTCTTTTAGGAATAGTTGTATTTGCTCTATTTTCGTAGAGAAATATAGTGTTGGGAGGAGATTTCTGCCACCCTTCTCATGCTGCCATCTTCCCGGAAGTCAATCTCGCTTCATAATATTTTAATTAATAAATACTGTTTTTAGAGTAGTTTTATATTTTCAGGAAAACTGAGCAGAAAGCAAAATTCCCATATATCCCTTCACCCCTGATACCCCCCACTTACAAATTTCTCTATTATTAACACCTTGCTTTAGTGTGATACACTTGTCACAATTGGTGAGCCAATATTGTTACCTTACTAGCAACTAAAGTCCATAATTTACATTAGTGTTAACTCTTTATTGTATATTCCATAGGTTTTGACAAATATATAGTGACATGTATCCACCATTGTAGTATCACACAGAATAATTTCACTGCCTTAAACATCCTTACACCTACACATTTTAATGGAACAATCTGCCTTTCTCAGCTGGTTATTGGTTTAGCATGACTGATGGCACAGTATCCAAGTAGATAGCAAGTTGAACCTTTATGAAGTAATGAAGAAAAGTCAATAGAACTCAAAATATTGGAAAGATCAATACCTATTCCAACTCTTGCTGTGAAACTGCCAAGCTCACAATGGTACGCTCTTTGGACTGCTCAAGAAGGAAAAGATGATAAACGTGCCTAAGATCTTTGGTCATATCACCACTTGAAATAAGAAAGAGATTTTGCCTTCTATAGCTAAGCATGATATCAGGAACTGAACAAATTAGCATTTGATAGACTCCAAAGTTCTAAAATCTGATTAGCAGCACCCAATATATAATATAATATTGTCCAGGGGATTTATATTGTTTATTATTAGTCTCCTGAAATATGAAGAAACTTTTTAAATAACATACTGCAATATTATACCAACATGTATCAGAAAAGCTATATTTGAAGACAGTAGTGATATAAAAAGTAAATAAGTACATTCCATACACTAGGTAGCCATTAACCCTTAAACTATGGGTAGTAAACTTATTTTTATGAAAAATTATATACTAAGGAATTCCTTGCTATAGGAACACGTGTATGTGACCACTTGTTGTTCTATCATGGTTGGTACCCAAAAAAGGAATGCTGGTGAGTTGGTAGGTGACAAAACTGTATCAGATTAAGCAAAAGATGGGAAATTTTTGTTCTTTGGGGAAAAATAGTCCAAAGTTGAAAGACTGATACTGTGGTGGACAAGGCATTAAATTCCATTATATTCTGTTTATACCACAAGGCTACTTAACATTACCATGGAAAGGCACAGAACAATGCCCACTGGACTCAACCACACCCCCCACACTGTTCAGAAATCATTTTAATTCTTGTCTTCCTATTGCATATTACATTGGACCTGTTTTAAACCCTTTGCAGTCATCTCAAGATCCCACCCTGGGATAGTGACATTGTCACTTCACTGAAAATGTGGAAACTATCTAGTTAAACGTTTCCCACAACTTCATCATCCTCTCTACCTAACACCCACCCCCTTCCCAGAGAAACATGTTAACTATTCCACCTCAATGTTCTCTACCCTCGCCTGTATCTCTTTCTCTCAGATTCATTCCATCTGCCATCTCCTCTTTGTGGTGTTTTCATTCTCTCCATCTCCATGTACTCTTTCTCTTATGCCTACAAATCAATCAAGTTTCTTTTAGCACCTCAAAGAAGTTGTTTTTTAATCTATCAGCTTTTGTCGTAGTTTGCATACACTGGATCTTAAAAGAAGCCCATAAGTAGTTGGTCAGACTAATTATAAACTACACATTATCAATTGCATATTTTATATGAACTTATTCTACAAGTTTCCTGAATATAGGCTGAAAAACTCCCTTACCAAAGAGAGGAGGAGATGAAGATAGAGAATCCTAAGGATTCTAAATTGAAATGGGACCTCCAGTAATTTCCCAAGATATCCTAGACAATATGGACAATTCCCCCAGATTTTCTCTAGTACAAATACTTTAGAAATAGAAATTCCAGATCCAGTCCTGATCTCACACCTTATAGTGACAGTCTCTTAAACAGTTTCCAGGTTTCTAGAATTGGTGGTTGAGACTCATTAGGGACAACGCCTTATACCTACCCACTAGTAAAATCAGTGTATATAGAAATTAGGCATAGGAGAAGTAAGTTCCCCCATTGTAGATGCACCTGAGCATCTTTCCAAGACAAGTATACTAGACTACCAGGTCCTAGACTAAAGACTTGGAGCTCACATTACTGCCCAAAGATTGATATAAAAGGCAATAAATTGTATAAATGCTCTCTTTCCTTCACTCTCACTTCGAATTCCCCTGCCACTTTTATTACTCAAAGTACCCCTTGGCTGTCAGCCACAAAATGCAGAAAGCCACAAATCAGTCATTCTGACAGCAAAATGTTTTATCCCAGAGAGGACGAAAACCATAAATACCATCTATCCCTAAAATCTATGCTGGATGCTCACAGCTGATTTCACTGTCTTTGGAAAACTAAACCAAAAGCAAAAATAACAATTTGGTATGAGCCAGGTGCTTTACATGCATTATGTCATTTAATTCTTACAACAGCCCTACAACATATTTTTATCCCTATTTTATAGTGAAAAAAGGGAAATTTAGTGAGTAGTTTTACTTGCCTAAGTGAATAAGTGACATAATGAGTGTTCAATTCTAGCCACTTCATATTTGGGCATGGTAAAACCAGAATTTTTCAGCAACACATCATTGTTTTCATATTACATAAAAATGATAATGACTAACGACTGTTGACTGCTTATTCCATGCCAGGCACCGCTGAATTTCATCTAATCCTCACAAACCAATAGGAAGACATTATTTTTATTTTCATTTACAGTTGAGAAACTTGCTCAAAGTCTGTACTAGAAGCAAAGCTGCCTGATTCCAGAGCCCACGCATATAAGCATTGCTGAAAACCTTGATGATCTATTGAATATACATCTTGGGGACACCCTGGAAAAGGCCATCTATCTGACATGGTTCAGCAAGTGCCCAACACAAATACTGACAAACATAAAACGTACCATGGCACCTTCCCCCCGCCCCAGATTCAAATAGTCCCTTTTAAAGCTTAGGATGGTCTTGAACAGGTCTCGTAATATGGATCCTGCCATACTCGTAAATGGTTTCCACCTCAGATACTATTCCCTGCTGCATGAAGAAGTTAATTTGGTAAAGAGAGCTGCCAAAACACCTGAACCTACTGGCTCTTTGGCCCCTATTCCTGGGACTTCCAATTTCCCCTCGCTAGAGCTAAATTCTGTATTTGAATTGATTTCTCCAAAACCCAACTTAAATCACGCTTTCAAGAGCGGGTCAGCCCAAATCCCAAGATCCTCCTCCAAGCTACTGACACTTGTGGTGAAGTCCCAGCACACTGCAGCTCAGCTTGAGAGTAAATGTTCGATAAATAGTGATGAGTGAGTTTCATGCGTTTTTCAATGTGCATTACACAATCCAGCTTACATCCTTTCCCAGTGTTTCTAATCAATTGAAATAAGATTTACTGATATATTGCTAATCACCAGTCAACAGGATCCTAAAACTTACCTGTTATCCCAAATCAGATTCCCATGCGATATTTTCTCTGCCTTTCCAGGGTCTCTTAACCCTGGTTTAAATATGGGTCCAGAATTGTGTGGTAGTCTCATATACTCTAGAGTAAACTTTAGTATTCAGGCATGGAGGGAATGTAAGGAATGCCTATCACCCTGATGATATCCATTGCAGTTATCTCTGCTTTTTTCCTCTGCAGAGGAAATGGATGGGGTATGAGCACATGTAGTAAAGGGAGCCACCTGGAAATTCATATTATAGGCAAAGTTGTTCCAAAGTCCTCTGCAAGTAACTCTTCTGCAGGATCCTCCCAGAGTCCCCTTGACTGGGTTACTATTGGGAATCATGGTATGAAGATCTAGTCTAAAGCAACAGACATAACTTTGCAGTGAAAGAAGTACTAAGAAAATAGAAGGACCACACAACCACTATCTTCACATTATGGTGACTGGCAGATATTAATGAGGTTTAGTTCATGAAGTAAGTTTTTGAAGAACATAAGGATGTTCCATAAATAATACAGCTGATTATGATGACTAAAAATAGTGCTATGAGCTACTCATTCCTTATTGACAATGGAACAAAACATCACAATAAAAAAAAAAGTTCAAGTTAATTTAGGCTATGACACTTTGAAGTATGTTAGTGGACATGAAAGTCAGTTGAAAATACGCTTCAAGTATTTTATAACTCGATTCAAAGGCTATTGGAAGGATTACTTATTTGTTTATTTTTAAACACTCAAAATTATGTGTCATTTGAGTTCTAAATGCTTTACAAATGTTAACTTACTTAATCCTCATAAAAACCCTGTGAAGTATGTACTGTTAGTATTTCCCTTGTGGAAACTGAGGCACAGAGAGGTTAAATAACTTGCTCAAAGTCATACAGCTAGTAAACGTGGGAGCAGGCTTTCAAATACTGACTCATAGGTTCAGAGCCTGGGCTCTTCACTATTGCACTATGCTCCACTACATAATACATGCTTCTTATGATTTAAAATTATTGTGCTTGAAGTCTCTGAGGAAACAGAAGGAGAAAAAAATAACATTTTTTCAGTATCAAGTGCTTATTCCACAACTGTAACATATAAGGCATTAGGCTTATCATGGAATGCAAGATAGATAAGGCCTTTACCTTTGGGGATGTCCCACTATCTTCTAGTGGGAAATATAAGCCACTTGAGACAAATATAGAGAAGTCTTATGATGAGGCCAGGGGCACAGAGGAAGGGCATGTTGCTTGGATTAGAGCTAGTATGGGAGGCTTCGTGGAGGAATTCCAACATAAGAGGAAACCCCAAATTTGAGTGATAAATATTTGGGTTAACAAGGTGCCAGAAATAGCAAAGATGTAAGGAAAAGGGAAGAGGAGTTAGCATCTTCCAAGAGATGGAGGAGACTTTTTTTTTAAATAAAGAAATTCAGTCTGGCTGGACTGTAGAATGTGTGGTGGGGCATGAAGGGAACTAAAGCTGGGGAGCCTTAAAGGAACCAAATAATTTAGTGCCTATTTGGTTCTGTGAAGAAATACAGATTTTTTTTAAATCTTGAGAATAATGGAATATCTTTTCTTTAAGAGAATAATATAATCAGGTTTGCATTTTATGAAGACTCTTTGGATGCAGTGAACTGATAAAAATTATGACTCTGAAAACTAGAACCAATAGCCTAATTATTACTATGGAGGCCAATGGAACTGGACTAAAAGCGCAGGCACTGTCCAAACCATGCTGGACCACCAGGAAAGGGCTTAGAAAGGTTCTTCCTCCAATCCCACTGCCTGGCCCTGGCCGCAAGGCTGGGTAAGGGTGTAGGTGGACCTCTATTGCATTTACAGCAGCCAGCATGTTGTTTGCCCCATTCCTCGACCATCTCAGCATCTCTCCATTTGTACCCATGAAGAGAATACATCTATTGGGAGGCAAATAACAACAAGTCAAGGGACAACTAAGGTGGTGTCACACTGTATCTTGGGAGGCAAAGCCTCCACTAACAAAGAACTGAAGGTGCTGAGACAAGGGGATCGCTAAAAGCAGTTTTTTCAGGCTCTTTAGCTGTTCAGAAAGTCAGAAAATTAGACATTGGATTTAAGATGCAAATACTTCTTGGTCCAGTCAAGTGACAAATTCACAAATTTGTGAATATCACTTTTAGATATGTACATTTTAATCTATGGTTGTAACATATCAAAGAGTGACTTGCCTGGACCAAGAGGTATACACAGATAGCTAAACAGATAGATAATTAGGAGGTGCAATTGCAAATGAATGCTTAGGGTTGATCTTACTGAGAAATTGACAGGTGAGGAGACTGGTGGATCTAATTCCTCTACTCCACCCTTTAATAAAATATTGATGGTGGTCCTTTCTTTTTTAAAAAATGGGTAATTTATGAGTGATTGTTTAGATTTTTAATGCTTTTCTTTTTTTTCCGCGAAGAACATATACTACATTTATAATTGGGGAAAACGGTGTTTAAAAAAAGATGATCTATCATGATACCCCACAATCCCCTATTCCCTCCCTGCCCACCTACCCTCCCCCACCCCTCACGGGGAAGACAGTGTAGCTCAGAGAAGACAAATAGGGACTCTGTGGCATCTTACTACACTGATGGACAGTGACTGCAATGGGGTAGAGGGGGACTCGATAATAAGGGTGAATGTAATAACCACATTGTTTTTCTTGTGAAACCTTCATAAGAGTGTATATCAATGATACCTTAATAAATAATAATAATAAATAAGTAAACTTCATTTAAAAAAAAGATAATCTATACAATTGACTATAAAAGTACTAGCTCTAGGCCAGATTCAAATGATAGTCAAGTTCTGCCAACATTTGAAAGAAAAAAAATCATCCCAAATGTATACAAACTTTCAAAACATGGAAAAAGAGGGAATTCTTCCCAACTTCTTCTCTAAAACCAGTAAATCTTGATTCCAAAACCAAAAAAAGAATTCTTAAAATTATAGGCCCATTCATTCATGAATACAGATGCAAAAATCTAAGTAAAATATTAGCAAACCAAAGCAAACAAACCAAAAAGATAATGTACCACAATCAAGTTAAAGGAATACAAAGATGATTGGATCTTTAAGTCTATAAATGTAATTCACCACATTAACAGATTATGAGAAAAATATATTCATCCCAATCAGTGCAGAAAAGCACTTGCTAAAATTCAGGATAACAGAAATATTTTTAAAAATCTTAGTAAAGTAGGAACAGAAAGGATAGCTTGAACCTAATAAGGGTATCAATAAAAAGCCTACAACAAACATGATCCTAAATGAAGAAAGATTAAAAGAATGTGTATTAATATCAGAAATGAGACAAATTCCCACTATCTCTACTTCTATCCAATATTGTACTGAACATCCTTGCCAGCACATAAGAAAACAATAAGAAAGTAAAGACATAGGATTTTAAAGGAAGTAACAGATATTTATATCCATTTATTATTTATATGACATGATTATCTATAAAAAAATTCCCCAAAATTTATGTACAAATTAATTATTAAAATAATATAATAGTTTAACAAGATGGCTGGATATAGGACCAATATATAGAAGTCAACTATATTTCCATATACCAGCAATACACAGTCAGAAAACATAAATTAAAAGAAGACACTGCTCTCTCTCCATCTGAAGTCACAGCTATAAGTCAGTGGCCCTCAGGCCAGAAAGAGTTCTCACCCCAATCCAACAATTTTAGCACCCTGCTCTCAGACTTCCAGCCTCCAGACTCTAGGAATTAATGATTTACTTTCAACAACCAGGCTCTTCTCCCCAAATTTTGTCAAAATACCACCCTCATTCCCACTCAACACCACAGCCTTGGGATGCCGGGGCAGGGAGTACAAAACAAAGAGGAAATTCCAGAAGCCTGGGCTCAGAGAATGTACTGAGGTCCATCTCTCCTCATGTTGCACTCAGCATCTGTGACTGGGGCCGAGCTTAAAATAATGGACCTCCAGTCTTTGTAATAACACACGATGAGCAAGGATGTTCAAAACATTCTTGGAGTCTTGTCAGAATAGCCTTATGAGGATGATGTTGTTATCTCCCTTTTACAGGGGAGGAAATTCCAGCTCAGGGAAGTTAAGTAACTCATCCTAACCCCAAATCCAGTATGTGGTACGATCCAGAATCCAGATCTACTGACTCTAAATTCCACATTCATAACTAAAACACTAAATGGGAAATTTAGCCCTAAGAAATGCTTCTATGTAACTACAGGAGAGGTCCAGAATGTTCTGCATTATACTCCCTACACCACTGTCCCTACATTTTCTGGGATTCTGGACTCCAGAGAGACAACACGGGCAGCTGCCAGGGACTGCGTGGGTTTTACTCTTTTCTAACCCAGAAAACAAGTTCTCACTGACACCCAAGCAAACAAGTGCTAGAGGCACTCCTCCTCTGACTATATGTCTTAACATAAACTGTACCAACTGGTTACCCTTGATACATAGGAATGTGATGGCATTTGCATATTTACTTTGCAACTTGTCATCATATTGATCATACTGATTATTTCTAATCATTTTCAATATGTCTACTTTAAAAACCTACAGTGACCATTGTATCCATTTCAAAACATTGATTTTCTACCTCCCTTCTAAAGGTCTGTCCCATTTCTTTTTCCTCTCCTATTACTTTGGCTTGAATTTCTAGAATAATGATTAACAGTGGTAAGAGGGAAGTGCTAGTCTTGCAGCTGACATTAAAGGGACTATCTCTCAAAGCAGCATTTTCTAGATGTTATTGGGCCCCCAAATTCTATTTTTGTACAATACCAACTAGCATCCCATGTTCCTCAAACATACTTTGGAAAATGCTGCTGGAGTGTTTCACTGTTAGGGATGAAGGTACTACTGATTGGAGACCTTTATCACAGTGAAGGATTTGACTATCCTTTAATCTCTATGTTTTTAAGATTAATGGATGCTGAACTTTTTCAAATGCTTTCCTGTCATATACTGAAAGCATCTAAGTTGTTTAAAAACAATACAAAAGAAGAGTACATCATTAACAACAGCATCATGTAATACCAGATACATACAAATAAATCATTTGTAAGATATTAAAGAACTTCTCTTCAGCCACAGGTACCTTAAAGAAAGAGAAAAGACAGTGACAAACTGAGAGAAGATGACTGCAGCATGTATAATTGACAAATGATTAACATCAAGAATATATAAAGAAATTTTGCACATCCATAAGAAAAGAACATGTGATGAAACATGGGCAAAAGACATGAGCAGACTTTTCAAGAAAGGGAGAACACATGTGGCCAATAAAAAAATGTTCTATCTCATTGGTTATCAGGGAACTGCAAATCAAGACCAAAGTTTTGTGCCATTTCACATTAAGCAATTGGCAAAATCTAAGAAATCTAATATTACCAGGTGTTGACAGGATATAGCTCAAGATCTCTTTGACCTTGCTGGAAGGAGAATAAATTGGTATAATCATGTTGGAAAACAGCTAAACACTGTCTTATAATATTAAACAAAGGCAAACCTAGCAACTTTTGCACATGTACACGAAGAGACATACATAAGAATGTTCACTGTAAGAGCAAAATGTAGAAGCAACACAAATGTCTATCTGCAGGAAAATGAATGAAAAAAACATGCAGTAGATGAAGTCAGAATGAATAAACTACGGTTACAACACAAATGAACCTTACCAATATATGATTGAGAAATGAAAGTACAAGATTACATGCAGCATGATAAGCAAAACACTTGGTTATAAGTTAAAAACAATTAAAATACATGATTTTTAGGGATGTGGATGTAACATAAAATTATATTTTTTAAAAAGCAGAAATATGAATGACAAACACAAGATTCAGGACAGTACTTACCTCAAAGAGGAGAGGCAAAGTTGTCGAATGGGGGAAGATCCCACATGTAAATCATGTCAGTGTGTTGGATGATTGTTTTTCTGTGATTATTGTGTTAATTTAAAAAATTTTTTAATTAAGTAATATGTTAAAAATAAAATACCATGTGTAGGACCAATGATTAGAATCATGGTTCTGATTAAGATTAATCCAATTTATTTACATTTTCATTGGTTTGTTTAAATCAAAGCCCTTGAGAATTAGCCAGGGAAGCAAATCTGACAATTAATTTGGAGATAAGGTGGTGGGCATGGAGGCACAATTTAGGGTCGACAAAAATTTAATAGCCATCCCACAAAAACATAACTATCATTTGCTAGTTCACTGGAGTTCACAAAGATATTTCACCAACTATTAATCCACTGATTTACATCATACTGCCACAAATGTACTACACAAAACCCATATATCACCCTTATATCTGGAAAATTATACATTAGATAATATATTCTCTATAGCCTAAACTGCCCATCTGTTTTGCCTTTTGGAGATCCACTACAGTAAGAGCCTCAGGCCATGCTTCCCAAGCTTTGACCCCTAGAGGACCCTCTGGTGCTGAGAAGTGCAGGATCTCAGGCTCTCAGTCTTATGAGGGATTCCAAAGCTATTGTTATGCTCAGCTCAGTCAGGCCTGGTAAGATAAGCTTCACTTTTATAGAGCATGGATCAGTTTCCAGCAACTTTATTATCTCAGTGGATTCTCAAAACAGTTCTGTGAAGATGTCAACTATCACTAGTCCCATGTTATAAAGAAGGAAACTGAGGTAAAATTAGGTATGTGACTTGCCCAAAGTTGCACATCTTATAAGTAACAGAGTTCAGAACCAGACCCAGGTCCTTAGATTCCAGTTCTCTGTTGCTACTCTGATGCCCAAATTTCAGAAACTCTCACCACTCTCTTTCCCAAGAAAAAGGAAAGATAGAAAGAAAAAAAAAGAAGCCACATGAGTTTTGGATAAATATCACTTGACAACCATAGATTGAAGACACTGAACTTAAGACAAAAACCCTGTTTCATAGGTACAGGGGTGGAGGGGCCTCTGTATCTCAGAACAGATCATCTTCAATGAAACTGGGAGGTAATGACTCACTCCTTCTACACAGAATAGTAACAGTCTGAGTTTGAGGAGCAGGAGGGACCTTGTTAGCATGTTGCAATGTCAAAATTTCTCAACTGGCCTGGAAACCTAAATACTTGAAACCTCCCTAGTTCTGATCATTCTGAACCCTACAGGAGTGTCTGCAACAGGCTGGCCAGATTGGGCAAGAAGAAACCATTATCCTTTTTAAATACCTGTCATACACATGGGTTTTATTCATGCAATACTCACAATAAGGGAATGTAAATTCAGAGAGATGACTAAACTTGCCTAAAGTCACTCTTCTGGCAAGTGGCACAACCAGAATTCAAAACCAAGCCTTTCAAACCCCAAAGCCCATGATCTTTCTGCTATAGCTACCTCCCAAACTCATGAAGTCATGATTTACTCATTGATTCTAAGTACTCCCATGAGACCCTTCTCAATCTGTAGATTCATTATAAACCTGAAGATTGATATACAAGTATGGGGGAGTTGGGGTTCCTATGGCCAAGATCCTCACTGAACTTAAACCACTTGATGTTGTAACTGGCCTGTTGCTAGACTACTGCTTCCACACCTTTAGGCAATAAGCTATTTATTGCACTATATAGAGAGCTCGGCCCAGTGCTCTGGGCGGAGGCAGAGACACTAGTGCTCGACCTACCACCAGGAGAACAAGCCGGGTAATAAACCCTTTCACCCCAAAGAAACATTCTACTGTCATTTTCTTTGGTCACATTGAATCCATAGTGAACTCGCTGGGGGCTGAAACCCACTGGCAAGACAATTGGCAAAGTCAGCAGGGTTCATTGTTGACCAAGGAAAAAGACAGGCTGCCCTTATGGGAGGGGTTCTTCAGTGGGCTGCCCCTGTGAATGGGGAGACTGTGGATTGTCCACCAATGGGTATGTGGTGCGAGGTGGCTTCCCTCCTAGAGGGCTGGACCCCACCCCAGGACTGGAGGAAAGTGGAGGTGATACCTGAGGCAGTAGGGGGGGGGGGCCCTTGGTATAGTAAGTAGGTCTTTTGAGAGACAGAGTGCCTGTGAAGCAGTGGGGACTGTGGGTTGGCTGCTTCTCACAGTATTAAAAAGGTCTACAGAAGAGAAGGGCATGCTCCTGAAAAAGACCCAAGAAATGGTGGCATGAGAACATGAGCTGCAAACTGCTGTGGATTCACTGAAGAAGGAAATGGCATTGATGTGAGAGAAGGCAGCATGAGAACGCCAGCAGCAAGGTGCCTTTGAAGAGGTAAAAGATCCCTTACAGAATGAGACAGCAGCACTGCCAGGTGCTCTGAAGGAGGAAAAGGCCATAAAGGAAAAAGATAAACTGCTGAGGGAGCACAGGTGGAGGTGGCATGAGAACACCAGCTGCAAAGCATGGAGGTGAAGGTAAGAGAGCTGCTGAAGACTGAGCTAGCAATACTGCAAGGCACTGTAGAAAGGTAAAGGATGTAGCAGAAGAGGCACTCGGGAGAGGGGAGAGAAAGGTACCATCAGCCCCGGAAATGGAAGAGCTGGGGAAGGATGAAAGGGTGGTGCCAGAGGCATTCACCCCTCCTCTACTGAAAGCATGCCTAGTGGCTGTAAAGAAAATAAAGACCCAGCAGCTGAGAGTTCCCGAAGGAGAGGTGCAGCCTCCTCCCCAGGTCATGGAGCCCTCTATGGAATAGAGCATCTACCCCCAAAAGAGTATACTGTGTATATATCTCCTATCCCTGAGTATATTTTGGGGATTGATATCCTGCAGGGTCTGTGGTTGCAGACCACTGCAGGTGAGTTCAGACTGAGAGTACGTGTGGTGAAGGCAGTTCTGAGGGGACATGCTAGGCACCCGCCCATAGCTCTTCCTGTGCCTCAGCAGGTGACTAATACCAAACAGTAGAAACTGCCTGGGGGTATAAAGAGATTGGAGAAACTCTCCAGGAGCTGGAAAAGGTGGGTATTATAAAGCCCACCCATAGTCCTTTCAATTCCCCAGTGTGGCCAGTAAAAAAGCCAGACGGCTCCTGGCATATGACTGTGGATTATAGGGAATTGAATAAAGTCATACCCCCTATGCATGCTGCTGTCCCCTCTATTGCAGGCCTGATGGATACCCTCAGCAACAAACTAGAAACACCATTATGTGGTAGATCTTTCTAATGCCTTCTTTTCCATTGACATGGAGCAGAAAAGTCAGGAAAAGTTTGCCTTCACGTAGGAATGATGGCAACGGACTTTCACCATCCTCCCACAGGGATACCTCCACAGCCCCACCACCTGTTATGGACTTGTAGCCCAGGACTTAGCTACATGGGAGAAACTGCCAATGGTGCAGCTGTACCATTATATTGATGATGTCATGCTCATGTCCTATTCTCTGTCAGATCTAGAAGGTGCAGCACCTAGACTGCTGCAACATCAACAGGGGAAAGGATGGGCTGTGAACAGCACCAAGGTTCAGGGACCTGGTTTGTCTGTCAAATTCTTGGGGTCGTCTGGTCGGGTAAGACCAAAGTTATCCCAGAAGCAGTTATAGATAAAGTCCAGGCCTTTCCTACCCCTACAACTGTAGCATTGCTACAGGAGTTTCTGGGTCTCCTAGGCTACTAGAGAGTGTTTATCCCGCACTTGGCACAAATTCTGAAGCCTTTATACCAGCTGGTAAGAAAGGGCATCAGGTGGGACTGGGATGAGACATGTGCATCTGCCTTTACTACAGCAAAATGGGTAGTCAAGGCCGTGCAGGCCTTGGGTGTGATAGACCCATCAAGGTCCTGTGAGCTGGACTGGACGTTCATGTCACTGAAGATGGTTATGGCTGGGGTCTCTGGTAGCGGCTTGAATGAACTCGCCAACCCATTGGATTCTGGTCACAACTCTGGAAAGGGGCAGAGGTATGATAAAATTTGATAGAAAAACAACTGGCTGCCATGTATCACTCCTTGCTGGCTACAGAACCCATCACTGGAACGGCCCCGATAAAGGTAATAACCACCTATTCCATCTTGGGGTGGGTACGAGTATGGACCCAAAAGCCAAGGAGTGGTGTGGCACAAACACCCACACTAGCCAAGTGGGGTGCTTACGTACAGCAGCATAGTGCCCTCTCTAGTAGCCCCTTGAGTGAAGAACTCCAATGCTTATTAGGGCTGGGTACATATACTAGTGAAAAGCAGGAAGAACTTGCTTTTGAACCACTAGTAGCAGAGACTCCCTATCAGGAAGGAAGAGCCCCTATACCCAAATATGCATGGTACACAGATGGCTCCAGCCGTGGGCAGCCCCCAAAATGGAGGGCCATAGCTTTCCATCCTAAGACTGAAACAATATGGATGGAAAATGGTGAGGGGCAGAGCAGCCAATGGGCAGAGTTGCAGGCTGTGTGGCTTGTGATCAGCCAGGAGCCCTCCCCTATAGTTGTCTGCATTGACATCTGGGCTGTCTATCGGGGCTTGACCCTGTGGCTACCAACTTGGTACCATGCCAACTGGCTGGTTGGTCACCGACCCCTTCTGGGGGCAAGAATTGTGGCAAGACTTATGGGCCTGTGTCAGACTAAAATAATTACAGTATACCATGTGACAGGTCATTTGCCACTGGCATCCCCAGGAAATGATGAAGCAGATAAATTAGCCCAGATACGCTGGTTAGAAGGCAAGCCTGCCTCTGATGTAGCCCAATGGCTACATCAGCATTTGTTGCATGCGGGGCAAAAGACAATGTGGGCTGTAGCCCGTCTGTGGGGCTTGCCTTTGACCTTCGAAGAAGTTAGTAGAGCCCAGCAGGAGTGTGTTGTGTGCTCTAAAAGGACTTACACCAAGTTCCACAGCAACATGGGATAATAGCTAAGGGGCCTATACCCCTCGTCAGGTGGCATATAGACTATATTGGGTCTCTACCTGTGTCAGAAGGATATCGGTATGCCATGACTTGTGTGGACACAGCTACTGGACTTCTGGTTGCTTTTCCTACCCGTTGTGCAGACCAGCAGACAACCAAAAGAGGCCTGGAGTGCCTCTTTGCAGCCTATGGCCGATCACAGGTAATTGAGAGTGATCAGGGTACCCATTTTACTGGAGATAACGCTGAGAGAATGGGTGCGACAGCTGGGAATCAAATGGAAGTTTCATGTGCCATACAATCTTACCACAGCAGGCATGGTAGAGGCACAATGGCTTGTTAAAATCCAGACTAAAATCATATACCAATAGTCAGCGGGGATGGTCAGTCCGCTTATGGACTGTGCTATGGCGTTTGAATGACAGATCCTGAAAGGGAGCCCTGAACACATATGGCTGCCTCCCCTATACAACTGCAAGTATAAACCAAGAAAGAATCACTGAAGCTGAGGTTCAGCCACCAGAATAATATCTTGCTGCCAGCACCAACTGCACTGAACCCTGGACACTCCATTGAGTGGACGTGGCCTTGGACATTTTGACACATTGACCAATGATAGCTGGCTCTCCTGGCAACTTAGGGATGAAGTCTAGAAGCTGGCCTCCTGTGCATTCCTGGAATAACAGCAGAGTGGCCCCCAAAGGTCACAGTAGTATATCCTGAATAGCCAGAAGATAGGAGCATCTTACCAGGGAGTTTTGTTTTATCATTATGGCCAGTGCATGCCTTCAGTAGCACTACATACAGACCCTTCAGTAACCCCCGTGGGGAGAGGAGTAAAAGTGTGGTATACTAGACCTGGATGGGACCCCTTCCTGCTACAGTCCTATCACAGGACCACTCTCTTGCATGCATCCTACCAATGGACAAGATTTGCCTATGTTGGTGTCATTAAAACATGTGTCTTATTGCCCCTAAGGTCTTTGTGGATTGGGAACCTCCTCTGGCTTGAGGATTATATAATTTCTGTTCAAAATCTTGCTGTATCTTAATTTTTGTTATTATCTCTAAGCTGTTGTTAGCCTCTGCTGCTGTTGTGGAATCTGGTTACAGTGCTCCAGCTTTCTTGCACAGGGATCATTGTGGAAGACTGAGAGTGTGTAGATTGTTAAGGCGAGAATCCTGGAGGGGTGGAGTGTGGGGAAGTTGGGGTTCCTATAGCCAGGATCCTCACTGAACTTAAACCACTTGATGACATAATTGGCCTGTTGCTAGGCTACTGCTTCCACACCCGTAGGCAATAAGCTATGATTGACTGAGTCACTATATAAAGAGCTCTGCCCAGTGCTCTGGGAGGACACAGAAACAGAGGAAGATTACAGACATGCAGACTGTTGGATGCAAACATAATTCTAGTGCTCAACCTATGCTGGGAGGACAAGCCAGTTAATAAACCCTTTACCCCAAGAATGTTCCATTGTCATTCCTCAGTCTCACTGAATCCACAGTGAATTTGCCCAGAGCTGAAACCCACTGGCAAGACAATCAGATATCATAACAACCCACTTTCTGTGTGAAGAAACCAAAGGTCAGAGACAGAATGTGGTATGTTTCACCACACCACATGTCTAAATGCCAACACACCTACCCCTAAACCCCACACTCTCTTCAAAACGCTCTTTCTTCTCCTTGCACTTGCCTGCTTCTCATATCAATAGCAGACTTAAAGGAATAGTTTTGTAGTGCTAAAATACAGTATTCCTAATCAATCCCATTGGTACAGCTTGTACTAATTTTATAACATCAAATTTAAACAATGATAAAAACTCTTGTTTTTAACTAATAGAATATTTTTCTTTTGCACTGTGATTTGAGGCAAGTTTATAGCAAAGATTTTGCTTTTTAGGAAATGAAAATAAGTTACTATGTATTTAAGATCATGTTTTTGACTAATACGAAACAAACGGCAGAACCTGTCTTGTGAGCAAATGGAACAGCAGAAGTCATCAATAGTTCAGTCAATGAAAGGGTAGGTTCCCCAAAGGAATAAAGTACAATTAGGTACCCTCTTTTGCATGTGTGCCTGCTTTAACAAATCACTCATTTGCCTTCCTATCAAAACCCTAAATAATTAAATAAATTTAGAGGTTTATTAGTTTCTCACTGATCTATTATGTTCAGGTCGATTTTGCTTTGTTTTGTTTTATTGGGATAAGGCGGTAGTGGTTTGTCACAAGCAAGCTACAAATCCTGAATGAAGGACTGGAGAAATAAATACTTTGATTATGTCCAAATATTCTCATACAGGCAGAACTTTTTAATAATTTGAACGCTTTAGAAATGGAAGTGCTTTCATAAGTCTGCTGTATCCCCAAGATACATTTAGATAGAGGATAGATGGTCATCTAGATATCCTAAAGGGGATTTAAGCATCTTGTATGGGACTAAGGTCCCTTTCCAATCCAACAACTCATGAAATTGTGTGAAATAAGTAAAATTTAGATTTGTAAAAATGTACATCCCACAATTTTACTAACATTAGTAATTGTCTATCTTTAGACTGTTTGATTTAACCATACTGACGACCTCACAGCTGTGGCCGCATATTGGACAAAAACAGGATTTAAAGTAGCTGAGAATTATAGCCTTATTATATTTTAAGAGGATCCATTTGATCCCAGGCTGCATATACCTATAGCCATCCTATAAAGTATCATATCTAGAATGCTGAACTTTTCTGGGGTTTTGTCTCCATAGCTCCTGTTCTTTTTTTTTTCACTAATTTGTTGACACATTTACTGTTGCCAGCATTAAAGCAATTCAGTAGCAGGTTCAATATTACAGCATTTCTGAGAGTGAAAGTTGGTCAATATTGGAAGAGAGACCAGGAAAGGTGATGGAATTTTCTCATCTAGAAAGATCATCTATGTATAGTGCAGGGTGGCTTAAAGTTGAAGAAGTGGTGTGACTGACTTCCTGAGACCTCCTCCAGTCCTAGGTCTCTGTGATATTTGCTGTGCTTTTAACTAGCAGGAGCTACTGGGTAGAGAGACCTATATTCATGATTTGCTCATTCTTTTCTAAAAAGGCAGTGGATTTTAAGTGAAAAAGAGGAAGAAAGAGAGGGAGGGAAGAGGCAAACAATGAATGAAAAGATAAAAGATAGAGGAATATCATCTAATGTACAAATATTCTCGATTCCTGTCTACCAAAGCAGTACCAGAAATCTGCACTCACCCGATGTCATTTAATTTTTGCCTGAGTATACCTAATGTGAGCCCTGTTGAGATATCCGGGTCCGCTGCTCAGCATACATGGCACACCAAAAGATATTTGGCGTGAAGACGACGAGCTTTCAAACTAGTTCAAGAGTAATTGAAAATGGAATTCTGAGAGAAGTTAACATGTATCCTTATCTCCACATAAACACATCAATACTCATTTTAAGCCTGCCAGCTATCTTTCTGCCAGGAAACACTCAATACTGCTCCTTGTACACTGAGCAGATCATTGAGTTTTCTCTCAAAAACTAATAGAACAATCATTTGCAACAAGAAATTCTTCTTTGTCTGATGAAATAGTACCATCCCTAAGCTGCTGCCTTATATTTCAGGAAACACAGGAGTTCAGTCTATAAATTTCATACCTATAAGAGGAGTTCAAACTTGGGGCTTAAAAACCACAGATTCCTGAAACTGCTCTGGACCTGAAAGATGATCCAGTCAAACCCCATTATTTTGTAGGTAAAACATCTGAGCTCTTAAAAGTCATGTTAATGCCCAAGTCATCTGTTACTTTTATTTTCAAAATTGATTGTTCTCACTTTTCTTCACAAGCGAGGCTCCACAGTTCTGGGGGAAAAAATCCCTGTGGAATAGCTGCATATCCCTACTTCTAGCCTGACTTTTTAAAATTATAAATATGTTTACACATGCTGCAGTTAAAGTATGCCACTTGCTGTGACTCTGGTCCTAGTTAGAGCAAAGGTTAATGATTTGGGAGA
>JAVSCE010010119.1:0-68449 GCA_032199065.1 Smutsia gigantea
ATTGATTTTTTTATCCTACAACTTTGCTGAATTCAGTTATTACTTCTAGTAGTTTTGGGGTGGATTCTTTAGGGTTTTTTATGTACAATATCATGTCTTCTGCAAACACTGACAGTTTCACTTCTTCCTTATGAATCTGTATGCCTTTTATTTCTTTGTGTTGTCTGACTGCCGTGGCTAGGACCTCTGGTACTATGTTGAATAAAAGTGGGGAGCATGGGCATCCTTGTCTTGTTCCCAATCTTAGAGGAAAAGCTTGCAGCTTTTCACTGTTAAGTATGATGTTGGTTGTGAGTTTGCTGTATATGGCCTTTATTATGTTGAGATACTTGCCTTCTATACTCACTTTATTGAGAGTTTTTATCATGAATGGATGCTGAATTTTGTTGAAGGTTTTTTCAGCATCTTTGGAGATGATCATGTGGTTTTTGCCCTTTTTGTTGATGTGGTGTATGACGTTGATGGATTTTCAAATATTGTACCATCCTTGCATCCCTGGAATAAATCCCACTAGATCCTGATGGCTGATCTTTTTTATGTATTTTTGAATTTGGTTCACTAATATTTTGTTGAGTATTTCTGCATTTATGTTCATCAGGGATATTGGTCTGTAATTTTCTTTTTTTGTGGTGTCTGCCTGGTTTTGGTATTAGAGTGATGCTGGCCTCATAGAATGAGTTTGGAAGTATTCCATCCTCTTCTACTTTTCAGAAAACTTTAAGAAGAATGGGTATTAGGTCTTCACTAAATGTTTAGTAAAATGCAGCAGTGAAGCCATCTGGTCCACGCATTTTGTTCTTAGGTAGTTTTTTTGATTATTGATTCAATTTCATGCCAGTAATTGGTCTGTTCAGATTTTCTGTTTCTTCCTGGGTCAGCCTTGGAAGGTTGTATTTTCTAGAAAGTTGTCCATTTCTTCTAGCTTACCCAATTTCTTAGCACATGATTTTTCATAGTATTCTCTAATCATTCTTTGTGTTTCTGTGGTGTCCGTAGTGATTTTTTCTTTCTCATTTCTTATTCTGTTCATGTTTGTAGACTCTCTTTTTTTGATAAGTCTGGATAGGGGTTTATCTATTTTGTTAATTTTCTCAAAGAACCAGCTCCTGCTTTCATTGATTCTTTGTATTGTTTATTCTTCTCGATTTTATTTATTTATGCTCTGATCTTTATTACATCCCTCCTACTGACTTTGGGCCTCATTTGTTCTTCTTTTTCTAGTTTTGCTAATTGTGAGTTTAGTCTGTTCATATGGGATTGTTCTTCTTTCCTGAGGTTAAGTCTGTATTGCAATGTACTTCCCTCTGAGCATGACCTTTGCTGCATCCCACATATTTTGCAGTGTTGAGGTATTGTTTTCATTTGTCTCCATATATTGCTTGATCTCTGTTTTTATTTGGTCATTGATCCATTGATTATTTAGGAGCATGATGTTAAGCCTCCATGTGTTTGTGGGCTTTTTTGTTTTCTTTGCATAATTTATTTCTAGTTTCATACCTTTGTGGTGTGAGAAGCTGCTTGGTACAATTTCAATCCTAAATTTATGGAGGCTCTTTTTGTGCCTCCGTCTCTCTCCTGTAAAGCTACTTATGATGGCATTTGCGGCCCACCTCCATATTCTCAGCTGGGCAATGTGTCTTATCTATCCAGTGAGTAGTGAATGAAAATGGTGTATGTTACTTCAAGGCAAGAACCTTATGGCCGGTCTGAGACCTTTTCAGAATTTTTTCTGTTACCATGACCAGAAAAATATAAGATAATGATTGCCACATTGCCTAGGTCACAGAGTGAAGATAAGGCTGAACTGCGCCCCATCACCCCTCAATATACTTGTAGTGTGAAGGAAAAATAAACATTTGCTGTTAAAGCCAAAAGAAAAAAGAAAAAGAAAATGTTCCATGTGCACTTGAGAAGAATGTGTATCCTGCTGCTTTGGGGTGGAGTGTTCTGTAGATGTCTGTTAGGTTCATCTGTTGCAATGTGTTGTTCACTGCCTCTGTCTCCTTATTTATTTTCTGTCTGGTTGATCATCTCTCCTTTGGAGTGAGTGGAGTGTTGAAGTCTCCTAAAATGAACGCATTGCATTCTATCTCCCCCTTTAAATCTGTATTTGTTTCCCATATGTAGGTGCTCCTATGTTGGGTACATAGATATTTATAATGGTTATATCCTCTTGTTGGATTGACCCCTTTATCATTATGTAATGTCCTTCTTTGTCTCTTGTGACTTTCTTTGTTTTGATGTCTATTTTGTCTGATAAAAGTACTGCAACTCCTGCCTTTTTCTCCCTATTAGTTGCATGAAATATCTTTTTCTGTCCCTTCACTTTTAATCTGTGTATGTCTTTGGGTTTGAAGTGAGTCTCTTGTAGGTACAATATAGATGGGTCTTGTTTTTTATCCATTCAGTGATTCCATGTCTTTTGATTGGTGCATTCAGACCATTTACATTTAGGGTGATTATCGATAGGTATGCACTTATTGCCATTGCAGGCTTTAGATATGTGGTTACCAAACATTCAAAGATAGCTTCTTTACCATCTAACAGTCTAACTTAACTCACTTAGTAAGCTATTTCAAACACAATCTAAAGGCTCTTTTCTTTTTTCCCTCCCTTCTTTTTCTTCCTCCTCCATTCTTTATATATTAGGTGTCATGTTCTATACTCTTTGTGTATCCCTTGACTGACTTTTGGGGTTGTTGATATAATTTTGCATTTGCTTAGTAATTACTTGGTCTACTTCCTTTACTGTGGTTTCATTTTCTTTGGTGACAGCTATTTAGCCTTAGAAACACTTCTATCTATAGCAGTCCCTCCAAAATACACTGTAGAGATGCTTTGTGGGAGGTAAATTCTCTCAACTTCTGCTTATCTGGAAATTATTTAATCCCTCCTTCAAATTTAAATGATAATCTTGCCGGGTAGAGTATTCTTGGTTTGAGGCCCTTCTGTTTCATTCCATTAAATATCTCATGCCACTCCCTTCTGGCCTGTAAGGTTTCTGTTGAGAAGTCTGATGATAGCCTGATGGGTTTTCCTTTGTATGTGATCTTTTTTCTCTCTCTGGCTGCTTTTAAAAGTCTGTCCTTATCCTTGATTTTTGCCATTTTAATTATTACATGTCTTGGTATTGTCTTCCTTGGGTCCCTTGGGTTGGGAGATCTGTGCACCTCCACGGCCTGAGAGACTTCTTCCCAATACTGGAGAAGTTTTCAGCAATTACCACCTCAAAGACACTTTCTATCCCTTTTTCTCTCTTCTTCTTCTTCTGGTACCCCTATAACGTGAATATTGTTCTGCTTGGATTGGTCACACAGTTCTCTTAATATTCTTTCATTCCTAGAGATCCTTTTTTGTCTCTGTGCCTCAGCTTAATTGTATTCCTGTTCTCTACTTTCTATTTCTTTACTGTCTCCTCTACTTCATCTAATCTGCTTTAAATTCCTCCATTGTATGTTTTGTTTTGGATACTGTATTTTTCAAAGTTTCAATCTCTTTCTTGAATTTCTCCCTGAGGTCTTGAATATTTTTCTGTAGCTCTGTGAACATATTTATGATTTTTATTTTTGAAATCTCTTTCAGGAGGATTTGTGAGTTCAGTTTCACTTGGCCCTCTTTCTGGTGTTCCTAGGATTTTGGTTCGTACCAGGTTCTTTTGACGTTTCATATTTGTAATAATAACTTGGTGTAGGAGCGCCCTCTAGTGCCCAGAAGCTCTATTCTCTGGTGCTGCTCAGCCCCTGGAGTGATGGTGGGGGTCACAGGTGAGTGGTGCCACTGCCTGCCAGGCAGAAAGTGCTCTTTCCTGCTTCCCTGCTGCAGTGCCTGCCTCTACTGCCAGGGCCAGTGGTCCAAGCACACAGGGAGGAGCCTGTATGGTTTTCCCTTGTCGCTGCCATAGGCAGGGCCACCCTCTGGCTGGCCTGGAACAATGGTGTGGGCAGCAGGCTTGTGAGCTGGTGCCAGCTGTAAGGAAGGAGCAGCAGGCTGTGTATCACAGTGTGGGCCCTCAGGGCTGCACTGCCAGCCAGGGGGATAGAGCGCCTGAAGCTCCTGAAATTTCCCAACCTGCTGGGCTGAGTGCACCAGGTCAATTTTGTCCACCTGTCCTTTCTCGTGAGCCACAAGCTCTGTGCAATCCTTGCCCCTTTAGCAGCCCTCTCACTGTTGGGAAGTCTCTCAGAGTGCCCACCTTTCTTTTGTCCCCCAGCAGCCAGTTGTGGGTACCTGTTCTCCACAAGCAGCTGGAATCTCAATCTCTCCAAGTATTCCACCTGTCTTAGCTTTCCAACCCCACTAATCTCTAGAGCACCATGTAATGTAGGTTCATGCTCCCAGGGCAGATATCCAGGGCTGGGTGTTCAGCAGTCCTAGGCCTCCAACCCCTCCCCACTCCATTTCTCTTCCTCCCACTTATAAGCTGGGATAGGGGAAGGGCTTGGGTCCCACCAGATCATGGCTTTGGTACTTTACCCTTTTCCCTGAGGTCTGCTCTTTTCCCCAGATGTAGGCAGTCTGTCGCAGACTTCTTTCCTGTTGCTCTTTCAGGATTAGTTGTATTTGCTATATTTTCATATTATATGTGGTTTTGGGAGGAGGTTTCTGTCTCACCTCTCACGCCACCATCTTTAAGCCAATCTTGGCTCATCCCACTTAATAGCTAGCTCCATTGATACCCCTGGTACCACTACCACCTTCAGACCAAATCGAATCCCACCTCCTCAATCAATCTTGACAAAGGCAAATGTGTGTCCACAGCCTCAGCCTACCAGCTGAAACAGAATTCAGTCACTTTTCCAGCTTTTACTGATTAATCAATCCTGGGATCCAGTGGCTCCAGGGGTACCCCCAGAGCTCCTATGCTGCTTAGCTCACTCTTTCCCCCTTCCATCCCTAAGACTGAATATGTACTTGATCCTTAAATCACCAATTCAATGGCCACAGATTATTTATTTTGCCCAAATCAATTATCTTGATTGCAATTGTTCCACTGCAAAAGGGAATAAGACAAAACTGCAAAATGAGCCATTTCAGAAGCTATCATTCAGAAAACATTCTCTGGCCTGTAGATAGCAGGCTAACTTTTTAATATATATAAAAGACATTCTCACATTATCCTAAAAAGTGTTACTAAACCTCCAAAAGTAGCTTTCTATAGAAGATTTAAACCAATTGGTACTAAGTATTCAGGAAGCACACAAACTGAGTTTTAGATACTGTAAATAACTCATCTCTCACCAAAAATAAATATGCCAAGAATCTCAGGCAAAAGGACAGGTTATCTAGCCCCACTCCCTTGATTTTAAAGTAACAAAACTAAGTCACTAAGAGCCTAGGGGACTTACTCAAGGTAACAGGGAAGGATACTGACAACACTGTAACAAGGATTTGTGTCTCCAAATTCCTAATCCACAAAGTACCTGGAAGTCTATGAGGTACGATGGGCTTTATAGAGTTTGAAACAGACACAGTATCTTCCCTCAAAAGTACACACATGGTACACGATATGATCCAGAGGATATTACGAAACACTAGCAATAAAGACAGAAAGACAATATAGATTAACACTCTTGTGCCTTCATCAACCAGCTATCAGTTTCTAAAAGTGTTGACTATAAAACTAAAAACTGAAATTATCATTTATATGAGGCATTCTAAACTTTTTGCCCATGAATATTACTGGTTATACCAAATTTATCACACTTATTTCACAAAAAAATAATATTAATCAAGCAAATATGTGCTAGAAATGCAGTATAGTGTTGTTAAAGCTAACTATTTGAATCCTCTCTCTTCCACTTACTAGCTATATAACCTTAAGGAAGTTCTCAACCTCTCCATGCCTCCCTTTCCTCATCTATAAAATGAGGATAACAGTGCTTACCTCACAGTGGTTGTGAAGATTAGATAAGTTACAAAGGTGTAAAGTACTCAGAACAATGCCTGACACATATGTACACAATAATTTGCTCTTCTCTATTTATATATTATCCTTTTCCACTTAGATAACAACCAGTGTTGATATTTATTTATCGTCTGTTTAAGTCTAGCCAACCTTCCCATGACACTGGATTTCCTAAAGGACCCAGATTTTTAGTCAAAACTTAAATAATGATAGAGACATGGTAGAAAAGAATAGATACATGTCTAAGGCACATGATAAATGATCAGCAATCAGGAGGACTGAGGGGTGGAGAGTGACAGAATTTGTCTGCCTTGGATCAGCAGATACGAAGTGAGAAGTGCCAACAGCTTTTAAAGTCAGTCAAACCACAAATATTTCATTTACCACATCAAGTTCGCAATGCCCCATCACCACCCACACAGCTATTGGCCAAGAGCCCTTTACACTTCCTAACTATTCCTACTTCTACTTTTTCTCCATATCAACAGACTCAAAGAGAAAATGTCCCTCAGAAAATAAAAGTGGGGGTCTCTCTGAAATGTCATTTCCATTAAGTTTCCCATGAAAAGTAACCAAATGACATATAAAGAGAAGCACAGTGCATTGATTCCATTCCCTTTCGATCTGTTGCCTGACTCTCACTGAACAGACCCAGCTGTCCTTTAGGCTCTGGGTCAGCGCTGCTGTTCACGGCTGGCAAATGGTAAGAGCAGTTCAGCTGGTTGTGATCATGGTGGGTGAAGAATCCTAGCCGGGATGGGTGCACACTCCTGGGGAGCTCTGAGGAGCAGAGTTTAATCAAAATCACTTACCTGAAGCCTACTGCCCTGGAGCAGCATATAAAATGGCATAATGAGAGAAGAGAGTGAACAGCTAATAAGTGGCTAAACAGGAGGTGACAATGCTGAGAGAAGGGTGATACAAGTAGGCACAAAAAAGAGAAGATTTTCAAACAGTCAAAAGGAATTGTGGTAAGATATGGCAACAATTAGATACACTAGTTAAAACTTAACAAGGCTTGAAGATAAGCCAAGATGAAAGGATTTAGTAGGAGACAGAAAGTAAGTACTTCAGGCAATTATGACACCACCAGTCCCGAGGGAGAGGATGTAGATAGAATCACAAGTTTAGCCTTGTCATGATTAATTTTAGGTAAAAACCAAGTAACTAGCTGGCAACACCACAGCTGGAAAACCATCACATTATAGAGCATTTCTAATACATTCAGAATATCAACAGCTCACAATTTAGTTGCTTTAAGAGCTTTCTCTCATCAGCAATTATATGTCTTTCAGTGGCAAACAATTAAAACATGAAATAGGCTCAAGAAAAATTTAGAATGCATTAAAATGAATGAGTAATAATGAATTATGAGTTATGAATAAAAAGCAGGAATATTTAAACTCTAAGTTCAATATATAAAGATGATTTTATGAAGACCAACGATCAGATTTTTCCACAAAAAGAAGAACATTTAGTCACTGTCAGACACAGATTATTAGGCATAATGGATCATTATTTCTGACTTCAGATAGTACTTCACAGGTTTTATTATGTCACATAAATTAAGTATACTACAACTTCTAAGTTCTATGAATCATATTTTTAGCTTTTACTCAAATCCTTACTGACAAATTCCCATGTCAGTTTTCTTGACTGATTTAACACATAAAAACAGTCATAAAACATTCAAAGGAAACTGGAACCTTTTTAATATTGCTCACAATTAAACTTTAAATTAAAAAAGACTTACCACATTTTCCTTCATCTCTCTCAGCTTTTCATCTATCTCTCTCAGCCGATTTTGTTGATCCCGATCCTTTTTGGTGTTCTGAAGTACCTTTTCTCCTGGGGTTATTTCCATATTTTTCTCATCACCATTAAGGTCAGGTGCCTAATTTTGAAAAAAAATTCATACACAGGCTGATAACGTACCATTATACACCACTCCACAGCATTTGAGCCTTGAAAGTTGACTTTGCTTCCCAAACAGTATTTCTTTTCTTCAAAATGATATTTATAGTTCTCTAAACTCTTCATTTTTGAGGAGGGGAAAGGTCAAACTGTCCATAAAACAAGCAGGGAAGTAAACTCCATCATGGCCAGGAAACAGGGACCTGGGCTCTGGTTCCTGCTCTGTATTTATCAGCTTGTAATCTTGGGGAAATCACAGTTTCTCTGGGCTTCAAGTTCATCTATATAAATAACATGAAAAAAGCCCTGCGTCTCCATGTTAAGAGAGGCAGCTGCGTAATAGTAAGAAGACAACTGGACTTGGCAAAGTCAGGAGTTCTGAATCCTAGCTCTACCTCGTTCCTGCCTACGATGGCCTTAGAGAAATCAATTCACCTCCCTGAGCTTCAGTTTTATAACCTTCAAAATGATAATAATATCTAGCCTAAAAATCATTATAGTATGTAGTAGGCATGCAACAAGTCTTAGTGCCTAACAGTGTGAGCTGAATGTGTCCTTTGAAAAGAAGCATTACACAATAAAGGTATTTTATTATTATCAGCGACATTTGAATTGATAGAACCTCTTTCTCCCGAGGTTAATAATATTTCAAAGAGATATAAACAGTTATTTCTTGATAGTAAGTTGGTCCATATTTGTAACTAAACTTCCTACCTTCTCTCCCACAGATCTCCTACTCCGTGTTGCCATGTAAGTGACTGGCACAAATGACATCTTCTAAGTTGCTCAAGTCAGAATACTCCCACATTCTCATTCCTTACATAATAAATAGTTGGTTACCAAAAATAGTCACCAGTTTACTTACTAATGCCCCTTTAATGAAGGCCCTTCTCTCTTTCTCATTGCCCCCTTATCGTTCACTGTTAACAGTAGTTTTCAAACTCCAATGTGCTTCAGACTCACCCACAGAGCCTGTGAAAATAGTCAAAGGCCCAGCCTCCAAGCTACAGATTCCCATGCAGTAGGTGAGAACTGGGGATGACAACGTGAAGCACAACCACTTGAAAATTTGAGAGCTACCGACTTAAGGCACTACTTGGTCCTTCCACCCTTTGCAGAGAAGCCACACAGCAAGTCCTCACCCACTTGTGGCCTGGCCCTGACTATCTCTCAGTCTGATCTCCCATTGCTTGAGTCTTACACCCAAAGCCTCAGCATTATTCACTGCTTTGGTTCCCCACCGCTCCTTGCCTCTCCCCTCCAACTCATCATGGTGACTCCTACTCTTTTTGAGCCCAGCACAAACATATTTCCTCTGCAAAATACTCCCTGACACCCCCAGTAAGGGCAGTTACTCTCTCAGTCATGCCACACATTCTCTCTTTGCACCTACCACACTGTCTCTGCTCAGACAGGGACTGTAACTGGCCCCACTCGGTATCCCCACACATACTATAATCCCAAAGCTGTATAAGCACTGGCCAATAGACTGCAATATTGTTCTCAGAACTCTTATGATACAGTGAAATTCATACTGTTTGAAATTCTAATCAGGAGTCTATTAAAAGAGTATATCAATTTCAAAAAGCATCTTTTTCATTTTGTTTTCCCCATAAGAGGAAAAACTTCTGGTAGCTCTTGATCTCTAGAAGGATCCATAGGGTGAAGTATTATCAAGAATATTTTTAAGAAGGAAACCTAAATGTTTGGGAGTGGTTTGAAATAGATGGTATCAAGGTCTCTTTGCAGCGCTAAGCCTCCAGGATTTTATGAACTTTCATGAAGATACACCTACTATTAAGGAGGATACATGCTCTTAGACTGCTTGAGCTGCTTTTACAGTACCACACAGTGGGGGGCTTATAAACAGCGCAGATGTATTTAGAGGCTTGGAAGTCCAAGATCAAGACGCTGGCAGATTTGGTGTCTGACGAAGACCTGCTTCCTGTTTCCTAGATAGCCGTCTCCTTGCCATGTCCATGCATGGCAGACAGGGCAAAGGAGCTCTTTGGGACTCTTTTATAAGGGCACTAATCCCATTCATGAGGGTTCTACCCTCATGACCTAATTATCTCCAAAAGCCCTCACCTCCAAATACCATCACATGGGGGATTAGATTAGACAGTGATCTGAAAAACATCCAAATTGGATTTCATTTTTAAATGGAAATAATTTGTTAGAAAGAAAAAAGGACATCATTTTAATAAGCTATAACTATGACTTTTGTTGTATCCTTGGTTAGACAAAGAAAAATACAGAAAGAAAAAAATTTGTAAATCAGACTTCACCAATATTTTAAAATTTTGCTTATCCAAAGTCACGTTAAAAAAATAGACAAGCCACAGACTGAAAGAAAAACATCATAACACACAAACCTGACGAAGGACTTGTATCCAGTATATGTAAGAAACTCACACAATTCAACAACAAAATTAACAATAATAAATAATAAAAGACAATATGGTTCTAAAATGACTTAACAGATACTTCATAAAAGAAGATATATGAATGACAAATAAGTACACGAAAAGGTCCTCAACATCATTAAGCCATCAGGAACACGCAAATTAAAATCACAATGAGATATCACTATACAGCCACTTGAAAAGCCTGGATGAAAAGTTTAACACCAAATGTTGAAGAGGTGTGGAACAAGAGGAGCTCTCATATGTTATTAGTGTAAGTATATATTGGTACAACCACTTTGGAAAGCTGGAAATTTCTTTAAAAAATTAAATGTGTGTCTTTGGTATGACCCAGCAATTCCATTCCTGTGAATCTATTCAAGAGAAATGAAAATGATTCAAGCCTTGCACCCAAATGTTGATAGCAGCTTTATGCATAGTCAAATGCCTACCAACATGAGAACGATAAACTGTGGTGAGCACCTGACGTAAGCTGGGAGAGTCAACCCACCTCCGTGACTTTCTCTTGTGGTTAGGTTTAGTAAATGTGGGAGAAGAGTGTTAAGAGATTGGTGGGCAGGAGGAAAGAAGGCAAGGGCTTCGGGTATTTTCCCCTTCCTTGCCTGGCTTTGACATGGTTTTGACAGTGATGTATCCCTGAGGTGCTCACCAGGAGGGTTTTCTTATATTCACCTGAATATTCACACTCAAAGATAAAACAGAGGCCACACTTGGGGCCAATCTCTGGAGATAGGACAAGAAACACAGCAGGGCACACTGTTGGGTGTGTCTCTTCAATGGGAGTTTTTGCTGCTGTCCATGTCATAACCATACAGGTACAAGGGGCAAGGAAGCCACCCTGACTTAAAAGCCTTATATCCCATAGGAGCATCACCTCTTGAAATGACACTATAGGTGCAGCATCTAGGGTCCCTGCAAGGGACGTGCCCAGCCACAAGAATCACTGCCCTTAGGGAACCCCAAAGTATGGCTTCCCCATCAGGTCTTTATAATTCTCCCAATCCAGGGGTCATTTTAACATAAGTAAAGTTGCTTCCTAAAGTTGACATTCCAACTTTCATCACATTTTCAGGGAAACAAGACACTAACAACAGCTCAGATTCTCATGCTGCAGGGCAGGGGTCAGCTGCGCCTTTGCACACCATGACTACGACAATGGATGGCCAGTTCTCCTACCATGGCACTGGCTCTCCCTAAGCCCCAATATACTTTTTCATCCCCATACTCACTGTTGCTAGTCCCTGGGCGTCCCAACACCCATCACTGGCTCCTTTAAATCTATAAATGGTTCCTTCATTTAATTATCTTCAAAATCCAAGCTGGGTGTTTTTCTATTTCTTGTTCAGAACTCTAACTGGTATACTATGTATGTATGTGTGTGTTTGCAACTGCAGAGAAAAAGACTAGAAGGAAACTTAACTTGATGGTAGAAATATGGCTTACTTTATGTTATTTTTCTTAGATATTTGTGTATTTCCCAAGTTTTCTATAACAAACATGCATTTATTTCATAAGCAGAAAAAGGCATTTTTTATTTTTAAGAAAATAAAAAGGTTATTCTACCAAGGCTATTTTTGTTCTGCTCTGACAATGTGACTGTCTGTATCCAAAAGGTTTGTCCTGAAGGTTAAATTTTAGCCCCAGTTCTGCTGGTATAACCATCTGTGTGCTTTGAGCAAGTCACTTTCTCTTTCTGGGTCTTAATTTCTTCTGAGAAAGTTCCTTCCAATTCTAACAGCTTATAAGTCTGCAGTTCTCTACAGTTAGTCCGAAGGATGTGTGACATTTTTCCTCAGCATGGTCTCTGACAGCATAACCATATAATTCATATAAATGAAGGATAGCATGTAATGAAAGCAGAGACTTAGAGCAGAAAAGGTAGTCATTGATTCTGGCAAAAATTGCAGTGGCATATTCAAGAAGCCCTGGTGCCATGAGAGGTTCCACTGTCACATCAAAGTGCTGACCGGTACCATCTGTTTTCATGATCATCAGGAAATATCTTGATTTCCTATGGTAGAATTGTTTGAGCAGACTCTCTGACCACCCATATCATTTCTATATTTCCGAGTCATATAGGAATGCTTCTATTCAGTAAAAGTTCAGTTCAGTTCAGTAACAGGTCTCTGTGATATGCAGATTATCTAAGGATGAGAAGAATCTAAGTCATCTGTGGTGTTGACTGAGCCAAAAAGGGTCTTTGAAGCTATTAAACTCATTTCCAAAAGCCAAATACAGAGGAAATTATTCACATCATCATAAATTACCTGATATGCAAAGAAGGCATGAGTTAAGGGCTACAGAAAAATACAAACCTGCCTAAATAAATTTAGCTCGCCCTGTATTTTCAAACTAATCTATACTTTTCTATAGGCTACTGCTATTTCCTGCCATCAGATGGATCATTTACCTGGCAGTACTAAAAGCAGGGGGAAAATCTTCCAGCCCGATTGTGTTTATCATCTTGGAATATTGCCATGAAATGAAAGAAACCTGGACTACACAGGAGGCTTAACATAGAAAAACAAAGAAATATAGACTTCAAAGTAATCTGTGAACATAGGTGGCAACAAGAATTTCCCCAGATTTAATAGGGAATGTTTGACAGGTTAGCATTAGAGACAAGGACTTTTGAAGTAACTTTTTTTTTATTTCTCAGTCCAGAAGTCCCTACTCCTGTGACATACTTCTAGTTTGGGGAAATGAGCAGATGGTCAATAAGATTTCTGTGCTTGTGATTAGCATACATTAAAAAATTCCTAGATTCCTTCCTTCAACCAGTGTATTAAGCAATTTGACATCAAGTGGACGGCATGGCCATTACTGGAACTCTGGAAATCCCTGGACTCAACAATAAAACATCTTTCAGGATTACATGTCAAACAACATTTTATATTTCCTCAATCTTAGCTAATGCTGAAACAGGAAGAGACCAAAAACAGTTACTTGTTCCGTCAGTAATAGTATACTCTTGGCAAGAAAACAGATGAGTACAACTACAACTTTCCTCAGTCAAATGTTTGCTATTTTTTGTTGGTCTTACCAAATTGTGTACAAGTGACCAATTTTAGGAATAAGAAAATAGATCAAATTAAGGAGGACTTTTCTATTTCATCAAACTAGTTGGTTTAAAAACAAAGAAATGCCTCTTAGTGATGAGAGGCATTTCTGAAACCATTCTCCCAAACAGAAGAAAAAAAACAAATCTAACCATGAACTGGAATTCTAGATTTAGTAAGACTGATTGCATGAGAGATGAATAAATTACACATCTTTACAAGAAACTGAATGCTTACATAACTCCTATATCTTAGATATTTCTGGAGAAAGCTGGAATCTAATACAGCTACACATACAAATTACAGTAACTAAATTCTAGAACATCACTCAGTTTTGTGGTGGGATTTACAATATGTGGAAAGAATTAACTGATCTGTTGGAGGGTCAGGGGAGGGACAGAGAAAGGTATGCACAATTCAACCACAGACCTTAAGAAAAAAATTGCTTCAATTAGTTCTCTTTTGCTAAGATGAAATGAAAATAAAAAACAGATGTAAAAACTGCAACCATATGATATTATTCACATAACAGCAGCAGCAGTAATACACCATTCTTTCTTCTAAATGTCAGCATGCTTTACTGTACACTAAGGAAATCAGGTAAGTAAAAGCCAAATGCTGCTTTTAAAACATTGCCACGAAGTTAGAGCCAGGCCAGGGCATCTACACGAGAACATCAGCAGCAGCAAGCTCATAAGGAAAATATGATTTCCTATCTCACAATAACCAACACTTAATCTCTGAGGCACATATCCAGGGTCCCTCAAATTATTCTGACACAGGCACATCAATCATCCTAGACTTACGTGCCTACCAACCTAACACCTATGGTTGCCAGAGTCAGGTAAGTCAGAAAGGCTGCATGTTTCAAGTTGTTTGGAAAACTATTTTCTTGAACAAAATTTAAAAACTCTCCAGATGGATTTTTTCATTATCATGCCGGCACCAAATAACCTTTCCTTTCTTTGCGCCCCGAAGCCCCCAGCATATACTTCCTGTACTTTTCATAAGATCAGGCACTTTTTGTTTCATTGTGGTACTTCTTGTTTCATTGTATGGTCACTCCATAACTCGTCTAGGTTTACATCCTCTCCAGTATCCTACAAGCTGCTTAAAGGTCAGAGATGAAGCCAAATACTAATCTGGATACTCAACATCAATGACCACAGCATCTCCAATGAAATCAGCAGGCATTCAAAGATGTTTCGATGGGCTGGGCAAGCGACATACATGGATGAAGTAGGCCTCAGGGCCTGCAGTACAATATGGAGTGGTAGATACTCTAGCAAACTGTACTCCATATAAAGCAGCAGTTGCTACTCAGCTTAATCCTCTAGTTTGCCAAACATAGATTCAGGCCTAATGTTGCCATATTTTCTAATTTCCCAAAAGAAATTAGGAAATCTGGATTTTTATATGAGTTCACTCAATTTTTAAATGCTGGCCAAACCCTACATAGGCTAAAAGAAACCCATCTGTGAGCCAAATTTGCCCTGCAGCCCACCAGTTTTCAACTTCATGCTATACAATGGTAATCTTCTCATGGGCCTGTGACCCCCTTCCACCTCATTCACTAGTTCTCCTCCTGCCCCTTACTTGTGGAAATGTACTTTCTGTGTGTGCTTTCTCTCTCCTCTAAACCACCACTTTGCTAATGGCCTCCAATTGTGTTTATATATGTTGTCCCGTACCACAGTTATTTATGTATTTGCCATGACTCTCATAAGGAATAAGTTTCTTAAGTCACTTTTTATTACAACATCATTGGTTGAGTTCTGTGTCAGACACTGTGCTAAGTACTTTATATACATTAACTCATTTACTCTTTAAAAGAACCCTAAAGGATAATACTATTGCTACTACTTTATACATGAGGCAACTGGCACTCAGGTGCTTCTAATTAATGCCCAAGTCCTCAGAACTAGTAAGTGGAAGAGCCAGAACTTGAAACACAGCCTTCTGACTCCCCCAGTTCCCTTTGCCTGACTTGTCTTTAAGTGCCCTACGATTCCTTGCAGTGAGTTCCTGATTAATATTTGTTTGATTGTTGAAAAGCAGAAATTTATATTCCACTTAAAAGACATACTTTCATAAGGAGCATGGAGAAAAATTACTGATGAGTTAATGGTTTGCAGAAGCATTAAAAATAAAAATAACATGAATAAGTACTATGAATATTTGTGGTTCAGCAATGGAGTGTAGCCCATTCATCAACTGAATAGATACACCGGATTTATCCAAGATACTTTTTAGCATATTTATTCAGAAGCATTCCTATCCAAAAATAATATCCATAAAATACTTCACCATGTTAGCATTTCTGGCTTGAAAATTCAATGTGCAAGGCTGGTTTTAGTTAGAAATGCCAAGAGGAAATTGAACAAAAGCTCAAATGATATTCTTTTTTGCATGCAAGAAAACTTAATTATTTTTTTTCAACAACTGATATTACATTTCTGTTTCTGCACCCATTGGGAGTCTCCAAATGTAGTTCTTTCCTCTCTAAATAGGTGCTGTTTCACATAAAAACATACAATCTTGGTATGTAACAACTAAGCAATGTACTGGTTTTCCTTTGTATTATTTTTTAAATATTTTATCTGAACTATAAACGTGAACTCTGAAAATGTGATTCAGATGACAGAATCTGACCATAGTCATGCTTTATTTGAAGACCTAATGGCTAAACAAATCTCTGAATTCTGCTTCTCTTTCAAGAATAACGTTTGACAGCCATGAAAAAGACATTTTTCCATCTTCAGAACCACTGTTCAGCTTTAAAATCTTGCTACTTTTGAGATCTAACACCACCACCAGCCATAATATGGGAAGAACAAAGAATATCCCCAGACAATTATGTCCCCGTCTGGGCTTCTTCCTTTTGGGAAATGGCACCCAGTAACATAAATAAACTACTGGGGTAACTAGTATCAAAGTCCTGGGGTACGTTAGGTGGGGACAGAGTTTCCAATTCTCTGTTTTCCAAGAACTCTAATCCCAACCCAGAAATCAGTGGTTTCCACTTCTACCAATATTGCTGTGTAAACAGCTCAGAAGCAGCTGTTCCCGGCCCATACAAACATAACCTAAGGAAGCTGAGATGGCTCCATAAGGTTTTGCCGGTGACCAAACTTTCTCTGGAACACATTAACACTGTTCCTTTCTTGTGAAGTCATTACAACTGGCTCAAAGCCAGATACCTAACCTTCAACTGACAGTTTGGAGAAAGACTTACTATAAAACAGAATGATTACCTATAGACTACTACTATTTTAATCTTTTTAAAAAAGGACCCAAAAAATCACATGCATCTAAGATGTACAGAAAATGATTTGGTGAAATGTTTACAAAAATGGTAGGGGGTTCGTAGAACAGTAAAAGACCAGCCATTTTCTCTTCACGTGGAAACTACCACCCAACTCCAAACTAGATCTCATGAAGTACTAAAATAAGTGGGGGGGTGGAGAGGTGGGGGAAGGAGGAAGAATTTTACTTTCCAAAGCTGCGGCGATGCTTCTCTTTTTCTGCACCTTCTCTGAGCTTTGTAAAAGAATATTTGAGGGAACTATCTAGAGAGGAAACATTCATTTCAAATCCCTCACTGGGGAGAAGTCATCAACATAGTATGCTTCACCACCTGACACTAACTTTAAGGAGCTGGAAGAATGCAGCAGAGTAAGGGACAAGTGGCTGCCTTCACTAATACCTAGAACCAGAGGAATAAACAGAAATAAGGACAAATTAAAAAAAAAAGAATAAGCAGAAGTAAGGCTCTAAAAGGAATAATTGAGTGCTATGTCAATTTTCTTCCCTCTCTCCTGATTAAGAATCAGCTTAAATCACAAAAATATAATCATCTAAAATATATAATTCCTTAGTGAATATATCCCCACTCCAGCAAATCACCAACTGAAAGAAAAATAAATAGAAAGTGGAAGTCACCAAAAGAAAATACACACTTGTATGGAAATCACCATATCTTCAGTTGTAGTCAGGGAAACAGCAGTTGGGAAGAAACCTCTTTAATTAACAAGCAGAGGTCAAATTATGTGAACTAGCTTTAGCACGCATAAGCCTGAGCAGTGTATGCGCTCTTAAATCAAATATACCTGATTGTTCTGATTTTCAACTCTTGGTGAAAAGCTGGAAATTGCTGGTGAGGCTGCAGAGAGTTCCTGGAGTTTTGTATCGATTTCAGCAAGCTGCTGATGCTGGGTGACTGCAAGCCTATATCCTTCTCCTGGGCCCAGCCAGCCGGGCTGGTCACCCTAAGAGGAAACAAGGGCCACCAGGTCATTCTTACATTTCATTTTTTTTCCAAAATATATATGCTACACCAGTGCTTAGGACTTCACAAAAACAAATAAACAAAAAACATAGAATTAACATTGGAATAGTAAAATTAAAAAATTAGTTTATGGTTTCATTATCTGCCAAACTCTCTGTAAAATATCTTCTTACATTTTGTGGGGTTTTTTACCCCCTATGGAATAATCTCTTAGCCTCACAGTCTGGTTCTCATGACATTCTCATTTCTCCAGTTTGAAAAAGTGGTTTGTGATATGCTGAATAGGAAATCATGCTTACCTGTAATGATATGGTATTTTCAAAATTTGTCCCTAAAAAGTAACATAGGGTCTGTAAATGCCCTGTTTAGGTTTCATGAGCTTAATTGGTCATTTAACTCCTTACTCAACTAACATTAGTTTCATAACAGGTTAAAACCTATTCCTAAGTGTCATTTCAAAATCTCAGACTGAGTGCCTACTGTGTGTGGGCATTACACTGGGCACCTGTGATTCAATATGAATCTCACACATTGCTGCTCTCAGGGAGTTCTTTTTAACAAGGTGTGAAGAATGCTAGTAGGCCTAGGGCACCATGGAAACCAGGCAGGGTCAACTAACCACTGTGGACAGAAAGGGACAAGGAGACAGTGATGGGAGAAGGCTTCCTGGAATAAATGATAGATCTTAATCACATCTTAAAGAAACAACATGATTGGCTATGCACTTTAAAACTGGAGCTGGTAAGGGAAAGACTGGAGGTAAAAAATTCAGTTAAGAAGCAAAAACCATAATCTAGAACAAGAGTGATGAACACCTAAACTAAAGAATATTTCCTGGGCATGCAGAACATAGGACAGATTCCAGAGATACTTAGGAAGTAGAATTTAAAGAATCTGGAGATAATTTGATAAAAGGGAGGCATGAAGGGAAGAGTTAAGGATTAAGGATAAAAACTAAACTCCTGGTTTTGTCAGCTAGTGGGATGGTGGTCATATTGACCAAACTAGGGAACACAACAGACATAGTAGGCTTGAGGAGGAAAATGATGATGGATTCTGCTTGAGACCTTTTGATATTCACAGATGTCCCAAAGTTATTTACAGATTATGTTAGGTAGTTAAATATGTATAAAGTTCAAGATAGACAGCTGGATTGGAAATAAGTATTTTAGACTTACCCATATATCTATAGTGATCAAACCCTTGGACCCCAGGAATGGGTGAGGTCACACATGTAGTACAAGGACAGAAGAAGCATAAAGAAAGAACACAAAGAATAAAGGAGCAGGGAGAGGGCAAGAAAGCTTAAGAATTTCATACTTCAGTTTCGTGACTCTAGTACCAGGAATTGAACTCTGGAAAGTAACCAGAAAAAATACGCTCAAAACTTATGCAGAAAGTCTCATATCTGTTTTTTCCCCTGACCCCAACATCCTATCTTCCTTTCTGCTTCAGTGAAACCAAACTGCATGTGTCTTGGTAGGGGACAGGTCCCCACCAGTCACTCCTTCTCCCTACCCACTGGCATCAAAAAGACAAGCAATGACCTAGATTCAACCAATCAAAAGTGAACACCCTTGACTTTGATTCTTTAGGGGGAGAAAGAGTCAAAGATGCAGGGCACCTGGGAAGTGATTAACAGTAACAGAAGCAGCAGTGAGAACCTGTGTTGGTAGCAGTGAAGGTGGCCTCAGTGATCATCCAATGGGGGTGTCTGGTGGCTGAAGTGCAGCCCCTAAGCAGCCTGTTTCTGACAACTTTCTATGATTGTGTTTCTGGGTACTTTGATATCTGCCTGGTTTACAGACCTGGTTCTCCAAACCTCCCATTAAGTCTATGAGCTACCCAAATCTCCCAATAAATCCATTTTCTCTTTTTTTAACCAAAGTCCATCTCTGTTTCTTGCAACCCAGAACACTGACTGACATGTGGTGCACCATGCATCTGGCTTTTGGGAGCTCCCAACATTGGAGGAAATTTTTTTTTAATTCTAAGTATCCTAGAGATTCAGGAGAATATTAATCTACACAATTAAACATTCCACTATAAAAGACAAGTATCAAATGATTTCACTCATATGTGGAGTATAAGAACAAAGAAAAAAACTGAAGGAACAAAACAGCAGCAGACTCACAGAACCCAAGAATGGACTAATAGTTACCAAAGGGAAAGGGACTGGGGAAGATGGGGGGGAAGGGAGGGATAAGGGGGAAAAAGGGGCATTACGATTAGCAGATGTAATGTTGGGGGGGCACGGGGAGGACTGTACAACTCAGAGAAGACAAGTAGTGATTCTATAGCATCTCACTACACTGATGGACAGTGACTGTAATGGGGTTGGTGGGGGGCACCTGATGAAGGGGGTAGTTTAATAACCATAATATTGCACATGTAATTGTAGATTAATGATACCAAAATAAATTATAAAAAAAACCACCAGACAGCAAGAGTCCTGGGAATTAAAACAAGGTCATCATTTTAGTCATCCTCTTTAAGCTGCATAGATGAGATGGTGGGGCAATCAATAAAGAAAAGGGTGCACAGAAGTTTGAGAGCATACAGCAAATCTGAGAAGTGGTATGGTGTAAGCATACAGGAGATAGATCCCTTCCTCAAAGTGTTCTAAGTTCTTCCTGCCAAACTTCATATCTTCCATCTCTGAATCTCTGTTCCAACTTCTATCTGGCTTTATACAATTTCTGTATAAAATATCTATATCCCACACCAGATAATGAGAAAGGATCCTTTCTCCTCAGAGGATTTGCAGAAAGAACTCTCAGCAAATACTAGTTTAAAAACAGTCACTGTAAAAATAACAGCAACAATCTCAAAAGAGGTCTGCATAGCTAAAGAGCAGAACAGACATGGTTGAAACCCAACTTGGAAAACTTAAAATGGGCTCATATGAGCAAAATGACAAAACGTATGAAGATTATGAGAAAAATATTATAAGACCTGAAAGAGATATCCAGGAGCTTCTATACCCATCTGTGGGCTTTTACATTGACTGACCTGATCCCCTTTTCCTATTTCTTTCTTCTCTGCCTTCCTCTGCTACGAGAAAGTGAAATCCCCAAAAGCCTGGCCTCACTTGCAGTGCTGTACACAATGCACAGCTGTGACACAGCTTGGCCAACGAGATGCAGGTAGAAGCCCCAGGGGCACCTCACCTTCCCAAATGAAAAAGCCAAGCCTCAGAGAAGTCTCTTGCCCCTTCCTCTCCCCCCTTTCTTTCTGCCTAGAAAAGAGAAACATTACCTACAGATAGAGCAGCAATCTTGCAAACCTAAAAACAAAACACTAAGAATGTGCAGCAGGAAAACAGGAAGACACTAGCTATCTTTACCTGGATTTCTCATTCCTGAAGAAAAATTAAATCCTTACTTATTAACAGTGGAAGCCACTCTTAATAAAGTTTCCTGTTATTTGCAGCCAATCACATTCCCAACTGACATCCCATTTTACAAGTAGCCCAAAAGGAGAGAAAAAAGATGATGGAAAGGAAGAAATAAATTAGACGATAATTTTCTGAACTGAAGAAAGATCTTGAACTTTCAGATAAAGAGCCTACAAGGTATGATGCAAATGAAGTGGCTAAAAAATTTGGCTACTGGAGAGAAAAATTCCTAAACTACAAGAAGCATGTTTTTTAAAGGTAAAAACCTCTAATATTTTAGAATTAAAGTTCCTGATGATTTCAATTTATTCTGGAGGAGAGGAAATGTGAGAAAAGGGAAATAAAAACCAAAGACACCAAAGATCCTGTCTTGTTAAGAGACTACTTAAATATTAAGTTGAAAAGAAAATACACATTTTAATGTATTTTAAGAATTCAAGGGTTAACAGCACCAGATCAGAAATAGGACACCGGATTTTCAAGCCATGGGAGGAAAAGGGGGTAAAGTTAAGAAAACAGGACAAATATAATAAATGAAATATAAAATAGAACGTCAGGAAAAGGTTCAAAAATCATCAGTGGTCATAATAAATGGGAATAAATTAAATATCCTCATTAAAAGATAAAGAGCAAGGAAATAATAACAAAAGATAAAGACATAATAGCATCAACAAAAATCCAGCTATATATTATTTGTAAAACATCTCCCTAAAACTAAGTGATAGAGGGACAAGACAAAAATACTAACAAAAATAGTATGTAAAATGCAACATTAATTACAAAAATTCATTGTTAAAGCATTTCTAGGATATGTAAGGAAGACCTATCATGCCATGGCTTTGTATCCAAAGAATGAGTAAGTAGCAGCTTGCCCAACCTCATAATTAATAATAAAATCAGGAATGAGACTCAGATCCCTTAATTCTTACTGTTATCTTAGCTTTTGTTAATTACAAATCACCATGAATCCTAAAGCTAAAATATCTCAGAATTATGTGGGTATTTAGCAGTTTTGCATACCAAACCTTGCCCACATCAGATGCTGAGGCCTGACTGTCCTCTGCCTAGGCAAGGGACCTCCTTGTTAGACTCAAACAGTGCCACCATCCAGACAGTCAGGGAACTGGATGTTCCAGGTTAAGTGGGCAGGAGCAGGATAGTGTGCTTTAAGTACTAGAGACTACACTGAAAAATCATGGAGTCAGTTTAGGGATAACAAGAAATGTCCAAAACAAACGGATTCAGAGAAACACATGCATGTCATCAGTGACTAAGCCCATTACATCACAGGCAGAGGTTAATATTGTGATAGCCAATATGCAGTCATTCTTATAATGACATAAGATAATCCTGAGAGTCAATAATGAATAGACCAAGAATAGATCTGAAAATTTCAATAAAAATAAATCTGTAAAATAGGATTTTTTTAAGTCAGTGAATATTATCTCATAATTTGCCAATACTGTAAATTTGAGCTAATGGGTCAACAATATGATTAGGACATAAAAATTAAGAAGCAAAGAGGTCACTGAATATCAGAATTCACATACCTCAGAACTGGACAACCCCGAATCTCTATCATCTAAGTCCTTCAAAAGTTCAATCAGCCTTTTCTTCTCTCTGTCAACCATAACCACTGATTCTCCAGAATTCTTGGCCAACTACAAAATGTATTAATGGAAAATATTAAATACCCAAAGCAGTTCATAGTTCAGGAAAATAAAAATGTTACCTGAGGCTTCTACATCACAGATATACTAAGGAAAAATTTGTGCGACAAGGTGTCGTTCATTTGCTAGGTAACTTTATTTTACTCCAAATTTTTGGTATAGGTCCATTCTCCAAGCAAAGATATTCCCACTATAAGCAGGCCCTCATCTTAACCATTTCAACAAACATTTTATTTAAAAAATAAAACAATGAAACTTGGGCATTTTGCAAAACTCTATATATGTCAATGCAAAAACACTTGCTGAGACATTCGGAAGGAATCTTCTTGCCACTTCCTAATATGGCACATATCCACTAAATGAAACTGCTTTGAAATTTCAAGACTATCATATCAGGAGTTTAAATAAAGATTCAATCACTACTGTTAGAAGGGGGAAAGGGAAACCCAAGGTGAAGCTAGTCTGTGGCAGCAAGAACTTGGATAAGGGAAAACACTACTGCTCTTAGAAAATTAAATGATAAATCAACACTCAACAGACCAGCACAAAGAGACCAATCATGTTGGAGAAGGTAGTTCCCTTCAGATCATATGATCAGAGCCGAGCACAGAGAAATCAAAGTCTCAGGGTTCAGTCCTGGCAATGGCAGGCTGACCCATGAATCCAGTGCCAACAGTGAAAAAAGCCTCAGGCTTGAACTGTGAGTAATTATTGAATTCTCTCCTCTTGTTAATACTTCACACTCACCAGTGTAGTTCCCTGGTCACTTAACTGCCTGAATGGTTTGCCATGAGCCTTCTGTCCACTGCACTTACATTTCTTGCTGTAAATTAGTTCATCAGCATTCTGGTCTAATACATGAGCCCCTGTGCCCTTGGCTAGCCCACCTTGAGAACACATCGAGTGAGGCCGCAGGGCCTGGAAGACCAAGGTCAGGCCCCTGAAGCAGGGAGCTGATCAAGGCAAGTGAGGAGTGATGGGCTGTCAAGAAGCTCAGCTGAGGGGGTGGCAGGGGTCAGACAACCACTTGGAATCTCCAGCTCTGCCAGGAGCATTTTCCCTTCAAATTTCTAAATTGCACCACATACAAAATCAGTCTCATTACTTTAAAAAATCAATTTCACTAATATGCAATTTAAAATCTGGCAAACAATCTTACTACACTGAAGGACAGTGACTGCAAAGGGGTATGGGGGAGGGACTCGACAATAGGGTGAATGTAGTAAACCACATTGGTTTTCTTGTGAAACCTTCATAAGAGTGTATATCAATGATACCTTAATCAAATAAATAAATAAAAGAATTGAGGAAATGCAAAAAATAAAAAAAAATGAAATAAAATCTGGCAAACATTGTCCAAATCGATTATCTAAATAAATGTTTTTCAAATTGCAGGAACCAGATTCATTTCTGGGTAGGGAAATAAATGTACCGAGTTGCAGCTAGCACTTCTAAAAGGTAAAAGATAGCATAGGGTGATGGGATAGAAAATAGTGAGTTAAGTACTGGTTCATAAAACTTTTCTTTCAATTATATACAGTTTCAATTACATATACATGTATCATAGTCAAAAAATTATTTAAAGACACCAAGCACAACTATTTCCATTTTCACAGCTCATTTATTCCCACATTGTGGCTTCTAGACATCTAAGCACATACCTCAATGTTTCGTTTAATAAAATCCTGGCTGTGTTTACCTCTGAGCTCAGGGGTATTTGAAAAAGGTTTCATTTCTGCTTTCTTCAATGACTCATTTCTTTCCACACCATAAGTAAAATCTAATATTAAAAAAAGTTCCAAATTTTTCATAATCATAATTGCCTATTATGCTAAAATTTTACTTTACACATATATGAAAATATATGAGAAATAAAATACACATAGAAACACCATTTGAGCCAGTAATTCCACTCCTAGGAATTTACCCAAAGAAAACAAGGTCCTTGATTCAAAAAGACATATGCATCCCTATGTTTATCATAGCACTATTTACAATAGCCAAGATACGGAAGCAACCTGTGTCCATCAGTAGATGAATGGATAAAGAAGATGTGGTACATATATACAATGGAATATTATTCAGCCAAAAAAAGAAAAGAAATCCTAACAGTTGCAACAGCATGGATGGACCTAGAGGGTATTATGCTCAGTGAAATAAGCCAGGCGGAGAAAGACAAGTATCATATGACTTCACTCATTTGTAGAGTATAAAAACAAAGGAAAACTGAAGGAACAAAATAGCAGCAGACTCAGATTCTGAGAAGGGACTAGTAGTTACCAAAGGGATGGGACTGGGGAGGGTGAGGGTGAAGGGAGGGAAGAAGGGATTAAGGGGCACTGTAATTCGCAATCACAATATAGATGGGTCACAGCGAAGGCAGTACAACATGGAGAAGACAAGTAATGACTCCATAGCATCTTACTACACTGATAGACAGTGACTGCAATGGGTCAAGAGGGAGGGCGGGGGGCTGTGAGGACTTGATGATATGGGTGAATGTTGAAACCACAATGTTGTTCATGTGAAACCTTCATAAGATTGTATATCAGTGATGAAGGATGGAAGGGAGGGAGGGAGGGAGGAAGGAAGAAAATACACATAGAAGAACTTCTAAATTCCAGGTCCAGAAACCTAATATATATGGAGATTTATTCTTAAAAAGATCAATGTGCTGCCATAATTTACAATGAAGTTCTCATAAAATGTCTTTTGTTATTCATTATCATGTATCAAACTTCTTGCTGTTGATTCCTTTGGAATCAAGGGAAACATGAAAATAACTTCAAGTGATATATGTAAAGGAGAAATCTCAGATGTCATGGGGATTTTTTAATACATTTTATTTTAGTTTTTATGAAGCAAAACTTTCCCTAAAGTCTAGAGTCATTTCCGGCTCTCCTATTAATTTGCCATCACCCTATCTGAACAACACACTTTTGGTTCAAACCTTTCTTTTAATCAAGGTCTGGACATAAGTGTCCTGGATGTTCTACATCCCATCTGCACAAACCCTGAAAGGCCATCTCAGTTCGTCAGTTTTTCTCAACCTTTGAAAAGAGGCTTAAGTCAACCTCTTAAGTTGTCCAGACCTTGGGTGCTCAAAACCAGGGTAATAAAAATATTTGTGGAATCTCATTTCCTTTATTAAATATCTTGTTTTCACTGTAGTCACATTTAAGGCATTTAACACAAGATCATGTGAACCCTTCTTTAAGTTCTAAAAGTATACATAATGAAGAGTGTTCTCAAATAACAAATGGAGTCCACCCCACAAAATAGGATACATTGTCATACTAAGTCCAAAAGGGAAAAGCACCAGCCTGTGGCTCAACTCAGACAAGGTTTACTTCAAAATTATCTTTGTTTTATAAAAGGTTACCTCAATTAAAAGGATTAAGGGAGCTAATCAATTGGTGTCTTTATAGCTAATTATCAAAGATTCAATACAAATTTATTAAAGAATACATTTTTTAACAATAGCTGGAAAGAACCAGGAAAATGCTGAGATGTCTGGATTTAAAGTTTTTTCAAAGAAAAATAAATTTGAGTAAAAAAAATTACTCAAATACAAATTATAATTTCTAGGCAAATAAATCTGTGCTTTATACTTTGGATTTTATTTTTTATTAAGTAACACAATTTTTTAAAATCAACGCCTATGAGTTACTTTAAAGAATGAGTGGTCTCCTCAGATATGTAATACATAACTTTTTCCCATCAAAGAGTTGCATATAGTATTTCAGGTTGAAATATGATTTATTCACTCAGTTGAAGTTTTAAATGTTCTTAAACAATACATTAAAATAACTCAGATAAATGCATCTATGTCTATATTTGTAACAGTTTCTTTAAAATACACTTTTAATAAATTGTAGGAAAAAACACTGGATTGTCTGGTCAGAATTGTCTCACTAGAAATGTCCTCTTTTCTCCACCCTGGTGGTGACCCACAGCAGACACTGCCATGTTCCTATAGTGACCCCAACCCTTGCTGGGTTGTGCAAGTTGGTTAGACTAGGGGTAGGTACCTACCCAAATTGGGTCAGTTGGTCTCTTCTCTAGGATTTTGGAATTGAGTCACCCTCTCAATGACTACCCACAGAATGTGCTCTTTGGGAATCAAAGAAACCATCTACCACAGGATTCTTTCCATAAATTTTCTTTTTGGCTTAAGCTAGATTTCCATTACTTGCAGCCAGCTTTTCTTTAACTCTTTGTTACATAAAATTTCAGACATCCATAAGTAGAAAGAATGGTATAACGAACTCTCAACAACTAACTTCAACAATAATTAACTCATGACCAATCTTGTTTCACTAGAACCTCGCCTACTTCCACCCACCTCCATATTAAATCACAAATCATTTCATCTGTAAATATTTGTTTACAGCTAATATTTTCTTGTGACAATATATAAAATCACACAAATTAAAACACACCTTGGTTGACATTCTCTATGTGGTTTTCATATTCTTCTGGAGGGATTTGAGTGCGAAACACTGAGAAAAAGGTGTCTTCATGCTCAGAGCAAGAAGGATCTATTGATTATAAAAAACACCACAAATAAATAAGGAACTGTCTACATGAACAATTTTTTTAAGAGACCTAATATTCTGAGACATATTCTTCAATCCCCACTACACACACATTTCTAAAGACAATGTTACCTCTCAGAAGAAATGATAATCATCATTGTGTACATGTGCCAATGAAACAAACAGCAGAATCAAGATAGACAAACAGCATTGCATTTCCCTAGATCTCATGTACAAAGAGAATGTACACGGATGTGCTTAAATATCGCATTAACTCTCTGGAGATAATATATCCAAATTCCAACATTCATAATACAGAGAACATGCACACTGAGTACTTTTAATTGTGTTTTTCTTTTTTATTTTAGATCTCCAAGGTGAAGATTTCTGATATATTTTCAATCATCAAGATAAAAGAATGTGTTTGAAAGTGAAAACAGGAGAGACTAAGAGTTAGCTTTTTTTCTTCTGTGATTCATTCTCTTGGACTAATATCCATAAGGAAATTAGAAAATTGTGTTGTCAACTCTTTTTGTTTTAATGTAATTTATTTTATGTTCCCCTATTAACTAATTTAGGCATTGTACATTTGCAAGAAACTGCAAACATAAATAGTATCCTTTTAAGTCTCTTTTAAATGCCTTAACATGGGAGAATCTGCCAGGTTGTGGCACAGGAATGTTTTTGCTCAGAAAACATAACACATCTTGAAGGTATTACAGGATCTACCACCTATCTCTGAAACAAACTTGGTTCAGTCAAACCTCCCTGAGATGGCACAAGCCAAGGAAGCAACAGGAAGATACATTTACCCCAGCATATATACATCACCAAATTCAAAACATACAACTTCTAATAGTAAAATCAAATTCACCAATTCCATTTCTCTAATTTGGAATTCATAATAATGTAGCACCATTGGGACATTACAACATTAATCCTTTTACAGTCTTCAATAAATTAATCTAGCAATTTAGTGGTGTAAGCCTCAGTGGAAGAAGAGTAAGCTATTCAAAGAACAAAGGGTTTAAAGTTCTTTTCAAACTTTAATTTTTTTCAACCACTCTTACCAGTGGTCTTAAATATGCATTAAAACAGGCTCAGGAAGTCAGCAATTTGGCAACATTTTATTATTGGTTCAAGATACATCATATTCTTAAAGTGGTGATATATTTAGTTTTGATCCTGTAATTCCTTTTTAATAGCAGTTTCACTCAATTTTACACTAAAGCCCCTATGGAGACACAAAAATACGAAAACTTGCAGAACTACTCTTTTAGCAAGATGATACTTGAATAGTTTAAACCTAGGGGCTTTTCCTAGGCTAAAATTATTCTTGTGACCCTGTGGCTCTTTACCCTTAGTTTCAATGGATTTGTTGCTTCAGACAGAAGGTGGATACAGCCTAGAACAAAAAGGCCTCTTAGCTCAGCTTGAGTCAAAAGTCATTTTTAAAGTCAGACATTCAATTGCAGGACCTTAATTTCTGGAGAAAAAAAAAAATTCCTAATTCCAAAAGCCCTCTTTTAGAAAGCTTTTCCTTACAGTAAAAAAAAACAAATTAATGCAAAAGAAATAATGGGATTAGAAAATAACCACTTGGTAATAATAATAATTCACAAGTATATGAATTCAATAATAATTCATAATAATTCAATTGTATAATAATATAATAATTGACTCAGCTAATAATCAATGGGTGATAAAACCAGAGTAAAAGTTTGAAGAATAACAGGATAATAGCCTCACAGTATCTCTCCACAGATACTTATTCAGTACAAAAGGAAAAATAGTAACTTTACGGTAGAGAAACCTGGCAGACACCACCTTTACCAAGTGATCAAGGTTAATTTTAACATCAACAGTAATCAGACAATCAACATTATGGGCTTCCGGATATGATCTACTGAGGACACCATATCACTTCCGTGAGATCCCTGGCAAGGATGCACCGCCGGGACCCAATCATGCACAAATACAAGTAAACCCAAACTGGGGACAGTCTACAAAATAACAGACCTGTAGTCTTCAAAAACACCAGTGTCATTCAGCACAAAGAATAACTAAAGAGACAAGACACTGAATGCAACGCATGATCTGGGATTTTCTTTTGCTATAAAGGATTTTAGTGGGACAACTGGCAAAATATGAAAAAGCTCCCAGATTGGATAATAGTATTGTTAATGTTAATTTCCTGATTTGTGTGTGTGTGTGTGTGTCCTTGTGTGGAGGAGATGGAGGGGAGAGACAAATATATATAGAGAGAGAGAGAGAGAGGGAGGAAGGTTGTGGTAAAATGTTAACATTTGGAGAATCTGGGTAAAGTGTGTTTGAGAATTCTCTGTACTTTTCTTAAGACTTTAAAATTTCTTAAGACTGAAATTATACCAAATTAAAAGTTAATAGGAAAATATTTTAAATTCCTCTTCTAACTACAAACATTTATCTGGAAAAAAAATAATCTCCTCCCAGAGACCAAGATGTAGAGCTTGAAGGCCTTTGCATAGTTTTTAATAAGAGTCTTGAAAGAAGATTGTAGGATGTGATTTAAGTTGTTTCCTGCCACTTAGGGAAAAAATTAAACCCATTTCAAAAAATAGGGAAGGACCCAGAAGAGCAATCAGAGGGAATGAGTTTAGACACAAGTGAACATAATTGTGAAACTGCTCCCTGGTACACGTCTCCTTGAAGGTAAGTCCTGGAATTGGATAGAGATCCCCAAAGAAAATGGGAAATCCCAGAGCAAAGTGTGCTCTGTCTCTCTGAACCCGTAGAACTCTGGGAGGAGACTCCACACACAATGCTCCACACCTACCCACGACAGCCTGCAAAGCAGCGATGGCAGTGTGCCATGTTTAGAGGGAGACAGGGCCTAAGGAATATTAATTTTCTCTCTCTCTCTCTCTCTCTCTCTCTCTCTCTCTCTCTCTCTCTCTCTCCCTCTCTCTCACACACACACACACACACACACACACACACACACACACACACAAACACACCATACAATTACCCATGGCTGGCCTGTGGCATGAAAGAGATCCAGAAGTTCTCACTTGCCCCTGTGAGCTAGAAGAAGCCGTCCCCCATCACCTGTCACACACCAACCAAAAATGCACTATACAAATGTCCCCTACTATTGAGAACCACTCTATTAAGACTATTAAACATTTTTCAATAAATTCAAAATATCAAAACAATGATGGCAATATTATAAATTTCTATATTAGCTTTTAAAATATAGCATTTATTTAAAAAATTCTGGTGAACAAGGGAAAGCACTATCATTTCTAATTAGCTGTTAGGTCAATGAGGAAATAAGGATGCAATAATGACTTACAGAGGATAATGTACTATATTCAGAAGCAAATTCATAGCAATAATGTTTTTATCATATTACTATGGGTTGAATTATATCACCACAAAATTCTATCTTGAAGCCCTAACCCCCAAATGCGGCTGTATTTGAAGACAGGGCCCTGAATTAAAGTTAAATGTGGCCATTGGGTAGGGTCTTAATCCAACAGAACTGGTATCCTTATAAGAAAAGGAAGTGACATCGGAGACATCTTCACCTCTTCCATCACCCTTGTACCCAGAGAAAAGGTCATGTAAGGATCCAGTGAGAAAGTGGCTATCTACAAGCCAGGAAAAGAGACCTCACCATAAAATGAAAATTCAAAACTGGTTCTTGAAAGTATAAAATAAAAATCTGAAAGTACAATTTTTAAAAAGAAAACAGTAGTTGTAATCAAGATAGCATGGCCTTGGTGAAAGAACAGACATAGATCACTGGAACAAAATAGAGGGTCTAGAAATACAGTCAGCTGGTTTATAACAAAGGAGCAAAGGCAGTTCACTGGACAGAGGATAATCTCTTCAACAAATGGTGCTAGAACAATTGGCTGTGTGTATGCAAAAATAACATAAAAGAACTGAGTCACACACCTTACACTTCCCACAAATACTAACAAATTGGATTATAAACCAAAAGAAAAAAAACAGGAGAAAAATCTATGTGACCTTGGGTTGGTGACGCATTTCTCTATACAATTCCAAAAATATAATCCATGAAAGAAAAAATTGGCAAGTTGAACTTTATTAAAACTAAAAACATCTGCTCTGCAAAATATACTGTTAAGAGAATGAAAAGACAAGACACAGGCTGGAAGAAAATATTTGCAAAACACGGATCTGATAAAGGACTTCTATCCAAAATAATCAAAGAACTCTTAAAACTCAGTAATAAGAAAACAATCCAATTTGAGAAACGAGCAGAAGATCTGAACAGACAACTCATAAAGAAAATACACAGATGGCAAATATCTGAAAAGATACTCAACATCATTTGTCATTAGAGAAATGCTAATGCAAATTAAAGCAACAATGACATACATTTTATGCCTATTAGAAAGGCCAAAATCCAGAAAACGATAGCAACTGCTGGCAAGGATGTGGAGCCACAGGAACTCTCATTCTTTGCTAGTGGGAATGCAAAATGTTACAGCCAATCTGGAAGACAGTTAGGTAGTTTCTTCTAAAGTTAAATATCTTACCATATGGATTCTGCAACCCTGCTCCTAAATACTTACCTAAGTAAACTGAAATTTTATGTCCACAAAAACCTGCACAACGAATGTTTAAAGCCGTTTTATTCATAATTTCCAAAACCTGGAAACTTCAAGATATCCTTCAATAGGAGAGGGTGTAAACAAACTGTGGTACATCCTTAGAATGAAATATTATCCAGCAACAAAGAGAAATTAGTTAACAAGCCAAAAAAAGACCTGGATAAATCTTATATACATATTGCTAAGTAAAAACACAGTTTGAAAAGGCTACATACTGTATTGATTCCTATTATATAACATTCTGGAAAGAGCAAACTATATAGACTATAAAAAGATCAGTGGTGGCTAGAGGTTTGAGCAGAAAAGGGAGATTTGAATGGGAAATCACACGGGATATTTTTAGGGTGGTAAAACTATTTTGTATGATACTGTAATGATGGGTTCATGATACTATGAGATTTTGAAAACCTATAACTTTACAGCACAGAGACTGAACCTTAGTAAAATTAGGATGTAATAGAATCCCAGGATGGAATGCAGAATATGAAAAAACAATCGAACTCTATTACAAATGTCTGAAACAATCTCACTGGAGGGGCTGGAGGAAAAAGGCACTTTCCTTATGTAACTTTGGAAATGAATGGAGTCTGCAAGACTAAAGGAACAGAAACTGCTCCTGAGCACCGTACTCCAGAGGATTAAGTTGTTTCCTATGGGGGTACAGATTAACAATTTTAATATCCCTATACATGTACAGTGAAACTGAACAACTGAGTAAATGGAGGGCCAGTATAAGAGCCCAGTTTCTCACTGCTGGAGTGAAGGTTACAGATAAGCAAGGGGAAAAGGCTAGAATGATCCATATGGTTATAGCGTATAGTTAGAGACATCAGTGTGAAACCACATTTAGCTTAATATAAATACAGATGGTTACACACAGAAATGCTTATAGATATGTATATAACAGTTTACTATACACACAGATATTTCCTTTCTCAGAGGGCCTAGAATCTATGACTTCTCATTAGCAACACAAGCACACCTTCTACCCAGATGTTGGCTTCTAATATCATTCTCCAATCAGTGGAACCAGGGCTTCTTGGAGAAACAGCTGATTCTAGGACTCAGGAAATATACAAGATGAGTCTGGGGCATCTTGTGATGCCGGAAAGTAAAGACATGCTCAACAACAAAACAAAACTCACAATGTTGGAGGTATTGCAGAGGAGTCGACTGAGAGGTCTGAATGGCCAAAACTGGGAAAATTTGAGCAACAAAATAAAGTGGTATATTATGACCCAAAGTATAACATAAATATCTATGAGTCTGTACTGATATAAATAAAGGATTGAATATATAAATGGGGAGAATAGACAAATCTCCCACGCAGAATCATTCTAAATAATTTATGTAAGTACTCCACCATCAAGAAGGTGAAGCATAATTCCCCTCTTCTTAAGTATAGGCCGTGCGTAGTAACTTCCTTCCAAAGAGGACAGAAATGAAAGGCGGGAAGCAGAGGCACTTCACAGCGGAGAAATACGGCCAACACTTCTCTGCCAGGTGATCCCGGTTAACACCAGCAGTGATAAGTTATGTCGACAGTATGATGTGATGCAATGGAAATGGCATTCAAACTCTGTGATCTTTCTCCAAAGAACATACAGCCCTAGTCTAATCATGAGGAGAACACAAATCAATCTCAGTTGCTAGAAATTCTATGAAGCACCTGACCAACACTTCTCAGAACTGTCAACATCACCAGAAACAAGGAAGTCTAAGGAAGTGCACAGCCAGGGTAGCCTAAGAAAACACGAGGCCTAAATGTAAGGGGGTATCCTGCATGGGATTCAGGAACAGAAAAAGAATACTAGGTAGAAACTGAAAGTCTGAATAAAGTATGGACTTTAGTTAATAACAGTGTACCAATATTGGTTCATTAATTGTAACAGTGTGCCATATTAATGTTAATGATGTGAGAAACCGGTTGCAGGTATATGGGAAATCTCTGTACTATCTTCATAATTTTTCTGTAAATGTAAAACTGTGTTAAAATAAAAAGTTAAACTTCTTGATTAAAGACAGAAGGTAAACTTGAACAAAATTAGAAATAAGAAATGGGACATATAAACAATATGGAGAATTATTGTTTTAAAGTACTAATTGAAATTATATTAGTAAAATTTTAAATCTTGGTGAAAAACATACATTAAAACCTTGTTGATATGGCTGTATTGCAAAATTGACTCTAGAAGACTAGCAAACCAAATACAATAATAAATATGAAAGAAGCTGAGAAGAGAATCAGAGAATTGCCTCCAAGAAATTATTTGAACCAGATGGTTTTCCCAGTGAAAGCTTTCAAATTTTTAGGGAACAGATAATCCCCATGTTATATAAACTATTTCAAAGCATAGAAATAACTGAACATCCAACCCCATTCATTTTATGAACTTAACCTGACAAAGCATACACTCAAACATACACTCCCAGCCCCACCTCTACCCCCAACACCGTAACACACATGTATATGGTCACACATAGCCACATACATACACACACGGAGCTAATTTCACTTATAAAAAATAGGTACAAAAATCCTGAATAAATTCAGCCATTCAAATCTGATACTAAATTAAAAGAATAAGCCTCTATAACCAAGAAATATTGACTCAGAAATAGAAGGCTCATTTTGCATTTAAATCTGGAAATTTTGAAACATTAAATAAGTTTGTCAAGAACGAGCTTTACAATAACTTGAATAGTTATTGAAATACATTCAATAAACTTCAAGACTAGGTCCTTAAAAAGTTCCCAGAATACTGATTATTGAAAAGGCCACAAAAACTAACATTGTTTCCAGGTGATCATAAACTAACAATACTCAAAGCAAACAACTAAAAAGAATTAGAATTAATAAGTTAATTTAATTATCACTGAGGGCCCAGAGATCAATGTCCCAATTCAAGCACTCAAGCAGAGAGGACAAATCCTCCCCTCCCTCCACCTTTTAGTTCTATTCAGGCCTTCTACAGATTGGATGACACCCACCTACACTGGGGAAGGTAATTCACTCCAATCAGTCTACCAATTCAAATGTTAGTCCCTTGTGGAAATACCCTTCAGATACATCCAAAAATAATGCTTAGTCAGGTACCTGGGCATCCTGTGATCCAGTCAAGTTGACACATAATATTAATCATCACAAAGACTAGATGGATGATGAAACCATTAGCCAAGATAGAGAAAACACACAAAAGAAGAACAGATTTCAACAATGGGAAGTAAGAGCATGGGGGGGAGGAAAGGAGAACCTGCAGAGAATAATGAATCCAGTAAAAGTGTTAATATTCCATGAGGGGTCAATTATGTCAGATGCTACAAAAACGTCAAGTGGGATAAAAATTAGAAATATGTCACTAGATTCAGAATTTAGGAGGACCACTGATGAAGACATTTCTGTAGTGTGATAGAAGAAAATACAGAGCATTGAGGAGTTGAGAAATAAATGGAAATTGACCAGGTAACACCAGTAGGTGTGGACTATTCTTTCAAGAAGTCTGACCTTTAAGGAGAGGAGGGAAACTGAGTGGTACCTGTTTGGGAGCAAGGTGAAGAACTGAGGGAGGAGGTTTTATTTGTATGTTTGGTTAGTTTGATGGCCCTTTGATTCTGTTTTAGAACTAGAAGATGTGAACATAGTAAATATCAGAGAAGAGAGATATTGAAGCTCTTAGTGACAGACAGAATGATTGATGAACCAGGAGCCAGGGCAGAGTGAAAGGGACAGATGTTACTGACTTAGGCCTTGGAGAAAAGGAGCACCTTCCCTCAGTCTGAGGTCATACAGAAGGGGAATGAAGGAATGCAGAGTGCAGTATAAGACAGAAAGAAAGAATGTGGAAGGGATTCCCACCCAATGATCTGTTTTCTCTGGACAGAAAGGCTCCCAGAGTGAAGGACTTGCAAAAGAAGGTAAGAGGTTAGACACACAGTAACAATTTGGAATAGCTACTTCAAAGAATGCAATGCAAAAGAAAATGCTAAGCAATGCTGAGGATCCAGCAGAGGCTAAAAGCCAAAAATTCTTAGCTGTACCAGTTAGCACAGGTAAGTAATTTTCTCCCTCTGTGCTCCACAAACGAAAGCAGAAAGACACTACCAGCTTTTCCTGGAATATTTAATCTTAACATCCAAGAAAAATATCATGTAACTGAATTTTGGAGAAAAGCACTTTCAAAAGAGGTATTCGACAATGGTGAGAAGCCTGATGGATGAGGATGTCACTGTCTTACACTTACACACATTCATAAATTCGGAGCTGGACAAACAAGAGGCAAGTGTGACAAAGGTAGAAAAGAATGATCTCCACCTAAAACACTGACAATAAGTCTGCTCACTAGAAGGATTTGTCTCAAAAAGTACTGAATTCTTCCTCTATCCATCAGACAAATGCTAAAACTAAGGAAAACTCCTGGTGTGGTAGAGTTTTGATTTTCACAACATGAGTCTAGAAAAACTTAGAAGTGATCCCTCATAAATGGAGAAGAACAGATTAAAGTATTTCTGAGATCTCTAGCAAATGCAATATTGTCCACTTCAAAGCCTCAATGGTTAAACTTGAGGTTATTATCTCTAGATTGTAAAGTCAAAATGTGGTTTAAAAATCAATTTAATGCATTCTAACCTTTGTCTTGGAGTCAAGGCCTCATTTGTGTTTAGTTACTATAAATAAAACTAAATGTACAACTCAGCAAGTATCTTTTCTTTTCTTTGCTGTTGGTTATTTGTGAGGCTAGAAGGGATATATTTTATGTTTTGGGGGCTGGAAAATAGGTTGGAAATTGCCATTCTGCCACCAGCCCAAAGTACCTCAAGTTACTCTTAAATAAGAGGTTAAGGAAATAACTTGGGAGAGCAATGAAGAATACTCATCCTAAGAGTTTCTCCATTTCTTTAAAGGCAAAAAATAAGAAGAAAAGTAGAAAGTAGTTTTGGGTATGTTTGTAGATGTGTGTTTAAAGTTCAAATCCAAATAAGCCTGCCTCTAAATTCTTCAAGACTTTTATAGTATGGATTTTAACTAGATACTGCCACCTACTGGACAATCTACAAAGGCTTTGAGCTTTCTTTCCTGGCAACTAAGAAAAAATGATCATGGACAGAAACAGAGCAAAAGATTTCTATTTTCATAATAAGCCTTATTAGGAACATTTTATTTAAAAACTTACAGCTATATATAGGCTTAATCAAAATAATTTTTAAGTTAAAAATTTTTATAATTTTAATTAAGAGGGGTAACCAAAGTTCAGTGAATAACATGGGAACAAAATCTCAGAATGGGACAGATACAAGTACTTTCACACCATTTTATAATATGCGGCTATACTGCAATAGAATACTAGACTTTCAAAATCAGTGGTATGTGGTCAAATTGGACTCTAGCATCCTATTCATTTCTTTCATGCACGCAGTGAAAGCACTCTGCTAAAAATACCTTTCTTAAACTGAAGATTCCAAAATTTCCTCTTTTGGAATAGGTAATAATTATGTTATATAAAACATTTTAAAAAGTGTAATTAGGCTAACAATGTAGTCTAAAGTAAATAGCATCTCTTCTGTTTTCTAAGATTTTTAAAAATTAGGTATGTGTGACTGCTAAATACATGCCTATGATGTAAAGAGACTGTAGGAAAATTTCATTAAGGAGTTTGCCTTCTATAAAAGACCAGTCATCAAAAAAAAACTAATTCTAAAAAAATTTGAGGGAATACAATAACGTCTCTTCATTTTGGTGCGCTGGTCAGAGGTGAGCTAAATCAAGACAGATGGTAGCAACAGTGACGGGCAACAGACAGTTCTCCTAAGTGTCTTCTATTCCCATTTTCTTTGACATCTACTCTTCCACATCTTATCTCTGCTGCACACAATAAACACTGCCAATGCATAATGATTAGCTAAGAATTTAAAATTTAAAAACTGAAACTAACTTGATGTTTAAAGCAATGATTCTTTCTAAACATAGCTTTCAAGCCCCTGTTTCAGCTCACCAAGTCCAGCTAATTTCCATGTTAGAACATTAGGAGTAATCTAACACTACTATAAATGTCTACAGGGCCTACAGTAATCATGTGACTCTAGAGATACAACTGAGCTCTACAGGTTTAAGCCAAATATATACATGCCATGAGTTTTGAAAATTAAATGTATTTGATAGTTCTGATTTGATTTTGAAGAAAGGGAAACTGAAAAAAAGAGTCTTGTCCTAGAAGGCCAAAAGTTCACTTGGTAGTGAGTGACCTCTGTGACTGAAAAGGTCAATGTCAAAAGGCCACCATGGATCCCGTTACAGAGTGGGGTGTTTCACTGTTCTTACTCCAGGGTCAACCCCAAACAGGTGTGGCCTCTTAGAAATACTTCTTCCATTAGAGGAATCAGCATTTAGCTCCTGCTTTCTAAAATACAGATGCTGAGATACTATAACATCCCGAATCTCATTCCTGACACTGTTCATGTTTTTTATTTGGAGTGAGTGAGTCTTGATTCTATGAAGGTATAAATCTACTGATAGACATGAAAGAAAATATAATAAATTGTACTTTTCAAGATAGATTATCTTCCATGATAGTCTTTACATACAATTAGTAAAAAAGCATTTTATAATCTATAGGTTTAAAGGTGCTTTGCAATCTTTTTCATAAATAATGGTCATCACTAAAAAACTCTCACAGAGAAAAAGAAGCTTGAGAAAAACACGTCATTCCAAAAATACTTTTTGAAAAAGACAGCAATATACCTGCCCTAATAAAGTGTATCACAAAGCTGCAATAATCAAAACAGTGCAATACTAACATCAGCACAGAAATATTAACAGAATAGAACAGAAAATTTATAAATAGGTCCAATCAGTGCACAATAAATTAGCATTTCAAGTAAGTGGGGAAATGATGGATTATCCAAAAAAGGTCTTGAGATAACTACAGTTAAAATGAAAAACAACCAGAGACCAGCCTTGAAAATTCCCTGAGCAGACAAAAACAGAGAATTAGAAGTTTAATTTAGCTTATTTTACAAAGCTAACTTGACCTCGGTCATTTTTTGCTCACATCTCTAAAAGTCATAAGTAAAACTTAAACTGTTTTCTAAAATTTATATGAGGTAAGCACTCTGCTTTATAAAAATGTACTACTGAGCTGCATTCCATGTTTTGGTTTGAGTGCTTCTGGTTTGCAAACTGTCCTTTCAATATGCACACAATAAACTTTTACTAATTACTACTTTGGTGATTCACTGGTTTTACTTCTGTTATTTATGAACTTTTGACACTAGCTAACAAACTAGGGGGGGAAATATTAACTTCAGGAGAGCAAGAAACCACAAAATGAAAGAAAAATAAGTTAGACAAAATGTTTTTAATATTTGTGATGAAAAATGAGTATCCTTAATACACAAAGGAGGATTTCAAATCAATAAAAAAGAACACCTCACTTTAGAAAACAAGTAATGCACAAAATGGCTCAAAAAAGAATAAATATTCAACCTCCCTGATTATCAGAGATATAAATTATTGTGGTTCCATTTTAAATAAACAAATCTTTTAAATTATTACAAAATTGATTGCTGCTGTGAGTATAAGAAAACAATACTCAAATACAATGTTGGTGGGAGTCTAAATTGGCAAAAGCTTTCAATGTCAATATGGATAAAAATCTTTCAAAAGTTCAACCCCCTTGACTAAGTAATTTCTCTTGTAGGATTTAATCAAAGGTGTGTTAGTTTCCTGTAGCTACTGTCACAATTATGCAAACTTGGTCACTTAAAACAACACAAATTTGTCTTCTCACAGTTCTGGAAGCCAGAAGTCCAAAATCAAGATGTTAGCAAAGCCATGCTTCCCCCAGGAGCTCTAGGTGAGATTCCATTCATTCCTTGACTCCTGTTTTCTGACAGCTGCCAGTGTTCCTTGTCTGAGGCCCATGGTCATGGTCTTTGCCTTCATCTTCACATTGCCTTCTCTTCTGTGTCTCTCTGCCCTCTGCCTCTTTTTTTTTTTATTAAGGTATCATTGATACACAATCTTATGAAGATTGTAAGCAACATTGTTAAGCAACATTGTGAAGCAACACTGTGATCACTACATTCACCCATATTATCAAGTCCTCCCCGCACACCCCACTACAGTCCCAGTCCATCAGCATAACAAGACGCCACACAGAGTCACTACTTGTCTACTATGTGTTACACTATCTTCACCATGACCCCCAACACACCATGTGTGCTGATTACAATGCCCCTCAATCCCCTTCTCCCTCCCCCCCACCCACCCTCCCCAATCCCACCCCTTTGGTAACCACTAGTCCCTTCTTGGAGTCTGTGAGTCTGCTGCTGTTTTGTTCCTTCAGTTTTGCTTTGTAGTTATACTCCAGAAACGAGGGAAATAATATGGTACTGGTCTTTTTCTGCCTGGCTTATTTCAAAGAGCATAATGCCCTCCAGCTCCACCCATGTTGTTGCAAATGGTAGGATTTATTTTCTTCTTATAGCTGAATAATATTCCATTGTGTATATGTATCACATCTTCTTTATCCATTCATCTACTGATGGACACTTACGTTGCTTCCATAACTTGGCTATTGTAATTAGTGCTGCAATAAACATAGGGGTGCATATGTCTTTTTGAATCTGAGAAGTTGTTTTCTTTGGGTAAATTCCTAGGAGTGGAATTCCTGGGTCAAATGGTATTTCTATTTTTAGTTTTTTGAGGAATGGTTGAACTAATTTACATTCCCATCAGCAGTACAGGAGGGAGGGTTCCCTTTTCACCACATCCTCACCAGCATTTGTTGTTCCTAGTCTTTTCAATGTTGGCCATCCTAACTGGTGTGAGGTGATATCGCATTGTGGTTTTAATTTGCATTTCCATGATAATTAGCAATGTGGAGCATCTTTTCATGTGCCTATTGGCCACCTGAATTTCTTCTTTGGAGAAGTGTCTGTTCAGATCCTCTGCCCACTTTTTAATTGGGTTATTTGCTTTTTGGGTGTTGAGGCATATGAGTTCTTTATATATTTTGGATATTAACCCCTTGTCAGATATGTCATTACAAATATATTCTCCCATACTGTAGGATGCCTTTTTGTTCTACTGATGGTATCCTTTGCTGTACAGAAGCTTTTTAGTTTAATGTAGTCCCATTTGTTCATTTTTGCTTTTGTTTCCCTTGCCCAAGGAAATGTGGTCATAAAAAAGTTGCTCCTATCTATATTCAAGAGATTTTTGCCTATGTTTTCTTCTAAGAGTCTTATGGTTTCATGACTTACATTCGGGTCTTTGATACATTTCGAGTTTACCTTTGTGTATGGAGTTAGACAATAATCCAGTTTCATTCTGTTACATGTAGCTGTCCAGTTTTGCCAACATCAGTTGTTGAAGAGGCTGTCATTTGCCCATTGTATATCCACGGCTCCTTTATCGTATATTAACTCACCATATTTGCTTGGGTTTATATTTGGGCTCTCTATTCAGTTCCACTGATCTATGGGTCTGTTCCTGTGCCAGTACCAAATTGTCTTGCTTACTGTGGCGTTGTAGTAGAGCTTGAAGTTGGGGAGCGTAATCCCCCCAGCTTTATTCTTCCTTCTCAACATTGCTTTGGCTATTTGGGGTCTTTTGTGGTTCCATAGGAATTTTAGAACTATTTGCTCTAGTTTATTGAAGAATGCTGTTGGTATTTTCATAGGGATTGCATTGAATCTATAGATTCCTTTAGGCAGGATGGCTATTTTGACAATATAAATTCTTCCTAACCGTGAGTGTGGGATGTATTTCCATTTATTGGTGTCTTCTTTAGTTTCTCTCATGAATGTTCTGTAGTTTTCAGGGTATAGGTCTTTCATCTCCTTGGTTAGGTTTATTCCTTGGTATTTTATTCTTTTCAAAGAAATTGTAAATGGAATTGTTTTCCTGATTTCTTTTTCTGCTAGTTCATCATTAGTATATAGGAATGCAACAGATTTCTGGGTATTGATTTTGTATCCTGCAACTTTGCTGAATTCGGCTATTCTAGTAGTTTTGAGTGGATTCTTTAGGGTTTTTTATTATGTACAATATCATGTCACCTGCAAACAGTGACAGTTTAACTTCTTCCTTACCAATCTGTATGCCTTTTATTTCTTTGTGTGGTGTGATTTCCGTGGCTAGGACTTCCAGTACTATGTTGAATAAAAGTGGGAGAGTGGGCATCCCTGTCTTGTTCCCAATTTTAAAGGAAAAGATTTCATCTTTTCACTGTTAAGTGTGATGTTGGCTGTGAATTTGTTGTATATGGCCTTTATTATATTGAGGTACTTGCCTTCTATACCCATTTTGTTGAGAGTTTTTATTACAAGTGGATGCTGAATTTTGTTGAATGCTTTTTCAGCATCTATGGAGATGATCATGTGTTTTTGTCCTTCTTTTTGTTGATGTAGTGGATGATGTTGATGGATTTTCGAATGTTGTACCATCCTTACTTACATCCCTGGAATAAATAGTACTTGATCATGATGGATGATCTTTCTGACGTATTTTTGAATTTGGCTTGCTAATATTTTGTTGCGTATTTTTGCATCTATGTTCATCAGGGATATTGGTCTGTAATTTTCTTTTTTGCTGGTGTCTTTGCCTGGTTTTGTATTAGAGTGATGTTTGCCTCGTAGAATGAGTTTGGAAGTATTCCCTCCTCTTCTACTTTTTGGAAAACTTAAAGGAGGATAGGTATTAGGTCTTCTCTAAATGTTTAATAAAATTCAGCATTGAAGCCATCTGGTCCAGGGGTTTTGTTCTTAGTTTTATTATTAGCAATTCAATTTCAATGCTAGTAATTGGTCTGTTTAGATTTTATGTTTCTTCGTGGGTCAGTCTTGGAAGGTTGTATTTTATAGAAAGTTGTCCATGTCTTCTAGGTTATCCAATTCACTAGCATGTAATTTTTCATAGTATTCTCTAATAATTCTTTGTATTTCTGTGGTATCCATGGTGATTTTTCTTTTCTCATTTCTGATTCTGTTTATGTGCGTAGACTCTCTTTTTTTCTTGATAAATCATGGCTAGGGGTTTATCTATTTTGTTAATTTTGTCAAAGAACCAGCTCCTGGTTTTATTGATTCTTTCTATTGTTTTATTCTTCTTGGTTTTATTTATTTCTGCTCTGAGCTTTATTATGTCCCTCCTTCTACTGACTTTGGGTCTCATTTGTTCGTCTTCTTCTAGTTTCATTGTGAGTTTAGACTGTTCATTTGGGATTGTTCTTCTTTCCTGAGGTAGGCCTGTTTTGCAATATACTTCCCTCTTAGCATGGCCTTCACTGCATCCCACAGATTTTGCAGTGTTGAGGTATTGTTTTCATTTGTCTCCATATATTGCTTGATCTCTGTTTTTATTTGGTCATTGATCCATTGATTATTTAGGAACATGTTGTTAAGCCGCCATGTGTTTGTGGGTTTTGTTTTCTTTGCATAATTTATTTCTAGTTTCATACCTATGTGGTCTGAGAAGCTGCTTGATACAATTTCAATCCTTCTGAATTTACTGAGGCTCTTTTTTTGCCTCTGCCTCTCTCCTATAAAGCTACTTCTGATGGCATTTGCGGCCCACCTCCATATTACAAGATTATCAACTCTTCATAAGATCCTTGACTTAATCATAACTGCAAAGACCTTTTTCCCAATAAGGTAACATTCACAGCTTCTAGGGATTTCACCTAGATAGCTCTTGGGGCCATTTTCAACCTACCACAGAAGGTAATCATGGAATAATTGCCTAAGGATGTTATTGCAACATTATGTATAATTGAAAAAAATTGAAGGACAAAGGAATTAATCTAAATACTTAAAAGCAAGATATTAGTTTAACACATGAGGGTACATTCAAATAGTGAATTAATATTCAGTCATTAAAAATAATACTGATGCAAATCTTTCCAGTTATTAGTCCATCTATGGTTACATTAAAAATCACCCAAAATTTAGTGTCATACAGTATTAATTATTGCAGGCAAGATCTACTGATGGATGCTAATATTAGTAGGCAAAAGTCTGAGGAGAAACAGGATTTTTGCATAATCTTAAAGTATCTCCCCCAAGATATTTATTCTTTGCAAAAGGAAATATAGTAACATTACAGTGGAGGAAGCTGGTGGCATGCACCACCTTAACCAAGTTTTAAAGGTTAACATCACCAGTAATAAGATATATCAACGCTACACACCCCAAGTGTGACTGAGAGCACATAACTTCTGGGGTATTCTTGCCAAAAATGTAGAACCCCCAACTAATCAAGAGAAAAAAAATCAGACAAACTGAAATTGACAGGTATTTTACAAAATAACTGGCCAGTACCCTCCAAACGTGTCAAGAACACGAAGAGCAAGGAACAACTGAGGAGCTGTCATAAACTGGAGAAGACCAAGGAGACGTGACAGCTACAGGATGCTCAATTGGATACTAGAAACTAAAAAGAACATTAGTGGAAAACTGGTGAAATATTAAGAACATTTGTGGTTTAAATAATAGTATTGTACCAATGTTACTTTCTTAGCTTTGATCATTGTACTATGGTTTGTACAAGACGCTAACAGGCGGGAGGCTGAGTGAAGAGGATGCATTATTTGCAACTTTTCTGCAAGTTTAAAATCATTTCAAGTACAAAGTAAAAGATAAAACGAAATTTAGTGGCATAAAACACTGACAATTCTATTATGTTCATGGTTGTGTGAGTCAGTAATTTAAGGGACACAGCAGGAACAATTTGTCTCTACTCCACCATGAATGGGTCTTAACTGGAGTGACTACATTTGGCTGGAGATGTCTGGAGCAGCCCCACTGGGGCCATATGTCTGACTATGGCTATTCTCAACATGATGAAACGTCAGCATGCTAGGAATGCAATGTCCAGGGTTGCTTCTTCATTCACATCTCTGGCGTCTGCACTGAGACAGCTTGAACAGTCAGTGTATTCGTGTCCGAGGATGCTGTAACTCACTACTGTGGAATGGATAGCTTAAAACAACAGAAAATCATTCTCTCACAGTTCTGGAAACTAGGCATCTGAAATCAAGGTGTGCGCAGGGCCAAGCTACCTCTGAAGTCTCTAAGGAAGAATTCTTCCTTGCCTCTTCCTAGCTTCTGGTGGCTCCCAGCAGTTCCAGGAGTCCCTTTGCTGGTAGCTCCATCACTGTCGTCTCTGCCTCTATTTTTACATGTCCTTCATCCCTGTATCTCTTTGTCTCTATGTGTCTTCTCTTCTTATAAGGACACCTAACACTGGCTCTAGGGCCCATCCTAATCCAATGTGACCTCATACATACTGAAGATACTACTGCCAAATGAGGTCCCATTCTGAGGTTCCAGGCAGATGTGAATTTTGGTGGAACACTACTGAGTTCACTACAGGCAGGAACTGGCCAGCATCATTCTCTCTGTGTGTAGCCATTCCACGTGGCTTGTTGGAACTTTGTCACAGCATGGAACTTCAGGGCAGTCTGACCTCTTACATGATGGCTGGCTTTCCCCTGAGTGAGCCTTCTAAGAAGAAAAGCAGGAACTGCTAGTCCTCTTAACAGCTAGTCCTGGAACTGGTACAGGATTGTTTCTGTTATAATACATTAGTCAAAGTAGTTCCAGGCCAGGCCAGACTGAAAATATAGGGAGAACTGGACTCTGTCTCTACGGGAGGTATGACATGAACATACACAGGGGGAAGGAATGGATGGCAGCTATCTTAGAAACAAGCTACCGCACAGATCTACTCTTACTGACAGCTAAATGTGCCTCTGAGACACAAACTGGTGAAGAACAGGTTATGAAACACCATATATGTAGTGATTTGATCCCATTTTTACTTTTTAAAAGTGTATGGATATTTGCACTAAAAATGTCTCAAAAGATAAACTAAAGTATTAATAGTGATTATCTTTGCAAGTTGAGAATTTAGGTGACTAATTTTTCTTCTAGTTTACCAATATTTTCTAATATAGATTCACATGTATTACTTCTATAACAAAACAGGAGGAGAAAGTAAGCGATCTATGAGTTTAACAGGCAAATATTTTTGGCATTTTAATTAGGATATACAAATGGTATGGTAAATTTCAGTAAGGCCAACCTAGATCCAGATCTATCAAGTAGAAACTCAAGAAACATGCATTTTTTTCAGTAGCCCTTATCATAGAAAGGGCAACTCAGATGGGACACCCACCTTCTTGAGGAGAAACATTTGATGCATTCTAAACCCAAATCCCTCAGGCCCAAGCAGCTTCGGAGCTCTCGGTGCTGGGTCCGGACAGGAACAAACCTGAAGGTATGTCACCCACATCAAAGTGCATGCTAAACAGTTGTGGGAGCCTCAATCAGGTGCTCAGGGTTCCACAGTGTTAGACATTCACCTTGTAAAAAGACAAATGGATCCCTGGATTCCCAGAGAAATCAGAAACCCCTGCTGAGTCAGTCTAGTGCCTGGGCAGTACTAAATGACCAACCTATATGATATAGGTTAAAGGATTTCAAAAGCGTCCCGCCAAAGAATATCAACTGCTTCCCAATCCCTAAGATTTTCATCACTGTGTAAGTAGGTTAAAGGTTACATGACTCTGTAATACTTCTACAGGAGGAGGAGGAGGAGGAAGAGAAGGAAAAGGGAGAAGAGGAAGGGAGATGGGGGAGAAAGAAGGAGGGGATAAAGAGGACAAGAAGAAGAGTCAAAAATGGGCATATACACAAGAGGATGAGCAGAAACGTGCAGAATTAATTAGCTAGTCAGAAAAGCAAGACTGTGAGAGAACAGGAAATAAGACAAAATGGCAATAGATTTTTATGAAAGGGTCGCAGAGGCCTGAGTGAGAGACTTTGTGGGAGGACTCTGGGCAGTTCAGGAAGTGTCTGCATAAATCGGGTGACTAGAGGCACCTAAGAGGCACAGGAAGTAAAGGCAAAGACATCTTTGCCTATTTCCCAATTTGTCACCACCCTGTCCCCCACCCTTGCACAAACTGCGCAAGACTCTGAAACATACCTAAGTTCAGGTCAGTTCCATATATTCCTACCTAATGTAGGATTAAAGAAGTGTTAACTTCACAAAGAAAAATAAATAACAGACTAGGGAATTTTACTTAAATCCAAATATTCTATGACTCTGAAAAAAAGATGAATACATTTACTCACCAACAGCTTCTTCTGATGCAGTAGTCAAAGCTAGAAACTTTTTTGTATTTTCCATCTCCTCATTACTTTCCAAAGCGTCACTGTTTTTTGCAGACTAATGAAAAATAAAAGTTTAAACATGGGAAAAGAAGGCGACTAAACTCACTGATATTTCTTAAAATTCCAGCCTGATTTCCTATTGTGTACATACAAACAGTAAGGCTCAGGTCATTTTTATTCCTTTAATTAGGAAATGTGTTAATGTTCCCTATTTCCACAAAGTTCTGTTAATGAGTATTCCCAGACAGGACAGTAATATATGTCTACCATTTTACAAGAATTACCTTACTTAAAGTGTCTTTAGTTTCTATTTAATATTTCTATACCAGTGAGTAACCAAGAGGTACATTACCAAATTACATTTTCAGACCTTTCAAGATAATGTATGTTATTATGTTTCTAGTTCTAATCCTTGTTTCATGTTCCTATGACATAATTCATGTCAGTATATGGTTATATGATTCTTACCTTAAGTTCTTCCCCCACACACAGAAACAATTTTGCTTTGAGACTCAAAAGGAACAAGTAATAGGCACATTTTTCTTTTAAAATTTACACAAATTATTTCTCTAGCTAAAAGCATTACATTTTGTATGTTGTTTTCTTCCCATCCCATTGGTCTTCCTGGGAACCTTGTAAGAATGTATTCTTAATTACTTCATTATATTAATTCACATTATCACCTAGGAAATCTCAGAAGTCAGTCAACTCCTCAAGGAAAAATTTATCAATAAAAGAAAAAGGACCTGCTATTACAATGTTCCTTACTTAAAAGTGCTCTCCTTTGCAGGACAAAGTTCAAATATAAGCCAATGGCTATACATCAGGTCAGTGCCAACACCTGGTCTACTTCCACTCCTCAATACTACAGAGAATAAAATGTGCAAGAAGGCCAAGGAAAGTTAACAGAGCCCTAGAAATTCATAGAGACAGAAGCAAAGAGAGCATGGTCACAGACCACAAGCGCTTCCCAGCTTCCCAAAGAGATCTTGACCAGCATATGAAACAGTAAACTCACGCACTTGTTGGTCACAAAAGATAATTCAAATAATAATGGTAACCAGGGGGTTAAATTTTTGTGTATTTGTGAATTTACCTCTAAACCATAACTTTGCTGCAGAAAAAAGAGGCATACATACTTGATGAAAGTAGGTACCACATCTCTTTCTATTCCAGAGATGGAGGAGCCTCAGCCTGACACTGGAAAGAGGCCTACAGTGCTGCCCATGAGGAATGTGCACAGTACTGCACAGCCTGAAATTGGGAATAATGCAAAAGTACCATCACCTGTTCCGGAAAACTCTCTCCCTCACCTCCCCCCATACACACATTTGCACACCACTGTCCTACCTCCACAAAATAAATCAATAAAGGCAGACCACATTAACACTACCACAGTCTACGCTTTCTTTAGTATCTTAGAGGAAATTATTTCTTGCAAGTCGACCATATGGTTATACCATTCTTACCTTAAGTTCTTCCCACAGCTTTATTCTCATTTCTAGACCTTGCTTCTTAATTTCTCTTTCTCTATTTTGTCTCTTCACCAATATCTTATCAAGCCTCTTCATCTTCTTAATAGCATCTTGAAGTTGAGAATCTATTTCTTTTAACTCAGGTTCATCTGTATTGTGTTGAAAGTAGGAATGAGCTTGAAGTTTAGTAAAACCATAAAGCTTTCTTTTGTTTTTACTATTTGTTCTTTCATTCAACAAATGTTTGTGGCTGATGGTAAGTAATAACTACCAATGGTGTCATATATCTTGATTTACAAAGGGTTTTCATGTATATTTTTTCATATAATTATCTACAAACCCTGTGAAATAGACATTTATCTCTATTTTACAGTTGCAATAACTGGGTCCTTTCAAACAGCTAAAAAATTATAGCACTGAACTCACAAATGGGTCTCGTATGATTTTAAATCCCAAGTTCTTTATCCTACATTACCTTCTATATTCATAGCTAACAAATAAAGAATAAGACAAAGACCCTATCCTCAAGCTACTTCACACTACCTGAAAGAGAAGGTGTCTGCACAAATTGCTACAGTGAAATGTAGCATATAAGTGACTTAAGTGGTTCCAACATACAGAAACAAATTCAGAGAAGTACTCCATGTAACTAGACACCTTTTATCTATGCCCTTCCCATTTGTTCTAGTTTCTTGATGTACTACTTAAAAGTGTTCTTGAGTTGTAGATGATAGTAATTTATTTGAAATTAGGAACTGTTTAGAACTTTCACATTCAAGTTTTAACTTATGATTATTGATAGTGTTAATAATAGCAGCTAACATTTACAGAGTTATCTGCTAAAGCACAATGTTATGTGCTTTATTTACAGGCATCATTTTGTTTAATCCTCATCACAACCCCATAAGGTGGTATAAGTATTGTCCTCACTTTACAAATTAGTAAATTAAGGCTGATTTGTAACTGAGTTATGTACATGACCGAGATGATATAACCAGAAAATGGCAGTCAGTTCCCACCCAGGTCTGACTCCAAAGCCAAAACTCTTCATCATGAAGCAATACTTCCTCTGTGAAATCTGATAAAAGATGATAATCTGGCAAGGAGCATAAATGCTCAGATACTGATGTCTCAGCAACCCCAGGCAGATCATTAGAAATGGCACATATGCTAAGAAAGGCCAAATTTTGCAACTTTTGAACGTCCCAAGTCCATTGATATTTCCCCATAATGTATATAATTTCCTCTTTAAGAAAAAGATGTTTTTAAAGAGAATAAACTTATCTAGAAAGAATACTGATCTTATTTAATTAATATTGATCTAATTGATCACTCTTCACTATGACCCTATGCTATCTCTGCAAATCTTATTGCTTACCTACTTCAAATGCAATAGCCTTTAGTTCTAACTCCCAACTGCCAATCCTAAGATTCTCAGGCTCCATGTACATAGGTGGTTTATATAGCAGGCATTTTTCAGTAACTCATGCAGTACTTAATATAAGCAAACACAGTGTAAACTGGGTCAGTAGCTAATATCAACTATATCTTGTTTCCTGATAACTATAACTTTGGATGCTGATCTCACTCTAAGCATATTCTAAATTAGCAGTTTTTCAAAACTTATGATCTCAGCTTACCATTATAGCTTTAAAAATGACTGAGAATCCAAAGTAGCTTTTGTTTATGTGTTTTATTTATTGGTTGGTAACTACCATATTAGAAATCAAAACTGGAAAATATTGTATTTATTCTTTTTTAAAAAATAAGCATGTCATTACTAATTATATGTTAACACAAATATAACATCTTTATAACAAAAAACTCTATTTTTCAAAGTATTAAGAATGGCATTGTTTTAAACTTTTAGTATCTGGCTTAATGGAAGACAACTAGATTCTCAACTGCTTCTGCAGTCCATCAGTTGCAATCTGTGGTTTCAGTTAAAGTATATGAAGAAAATTTGGCCTCACATGGACATGTAGTAGCAAAGAGGAAGAGAAATTTAATAGCCTTTTCAGATAGTTGTGGCTATTCTTTGATACAACATCAAAACTTGAAAAGGGGTAGTTTCTTAAAGGTTAGTTGTAATGTGAAATCTGTAATCATATCAGTGAGTTTTCTTTATTTATTCCATTAAAATCCATGGGTATATCTTTTGTACTGAATGGATCTTTTGTCCTCATTGGTCTTTGAAATGTAGTTGTTCACTGAATTATTCAGAATTTCAAAATGTAACACATTTCAGTATACAATATCAAAAAAATCATGTGTTAATATTGCCACCAATGTTTATCAGAAAAATCTAGTATTGAGATACTGTCATGCTCACACTGACATATACAAGTTTTCCACAATTCTAATTTTCACTGAAAGCTCAAATTTTTTCACTAACAAAAAATACTGTCAGTTGTTTTCCTTGTAGCAGGCTAATTTCATTTGCCAAATATCCATGTCTGAGTGGTAATAGTTTGTTTGTCAAACTTTCAAGTAAATTCTTTCCAATAAAATGATAAATATGGTGATTGTTTCAAATAAAAATGTTTTTCCATTTAAAAAGTGGCCAGCTCGGCTCTCAAAGTATCACATAAGCACTCTTCCTCTACACAATCTTCACATTTTGGTGTACAGCAGAATTGCTTTATATGGACCTCCCATTTTTCCACACAGGATATTAAAAAGATGTATGTTCAAAGGTCAAGACTTAATAAAATTACTAATTTTTACTGTCCCATCAAGCACATTCTTGAACAACACTCGCTACTTCTTTTTTTCACCCGTGCCTGACCATGAAGAATATGATGACTGCTAGCACAGTTTGGTGCCATGGCCTTGCTTCAGGCTGAAGCACCAGCAATCTTACCTACGATCGCTTTTGGACCATCAGTGCGCATGTCCATTCAGTGGGCAAAAAGGCAAATAGCATTATTTCAGTATTATGATTAATTATAGTACTGATATATCAGTACTATGATAAAAGTTGTTTTTACTTTGAAGAGCTCCTGAAAGAGTCTTAAGGACTCACCAGGGCTCTGCAGGTAGCACTTTGACAACTGCCATTCTAATTTGTTCTGACCAGTATTAATTTAATAACCATGAAAGAAAGGAACCGTTTAAAATCTAAATGTTATTAAGATCAGATGGGATTATCCCCAAAAAGGCATTTATAAATTACAGGATACGTTTTATTGTGCAATTTGGTCATCAAAAGATTTTTAAAATCATGTCATTAATGTAGATATACTTCCTACTTGGTTAAGGTAGAATGAGCACAATAACAGTTTTATTACATAGCATGTTTTATTATTTTTCTAAGTATATTTAAGAACTCAATAGCCTTCTAAATAAAACCTGGTGATTGCTTGCTTACAAAATCTATGTCTCATTTTTTAAAATTTCTACTTAGCTGATAAAAAACACATATAATTCTATTTTAACTACAACATCTATAATTATCATGAGCCAATCACTTGTGATTACCCTACCTGAACATTCAGGGATTATCTGATGTTGAACCACAATCAGATCATCAGCTGACCCCTCCTCAGACAACTTTATTTTCTCAGAGTAGTTTTCCCCTTTATCATCATTATTGTTTCTCCTTTCCTCTGTATTACTGCTTTCTGAGTGGCCATCTCTATCAGAGTTCAACTTGATTGCAGTATCAACCTAAAAATTATTTCCAAAGCAACGTTTTCAAAAATAGTTTTTTTTTAACTTAAAATTTCTAGACTACTTTAACAGTAATGTAAATATATGTGAGGACAGACACTAGCATTAAATTATTCTAGAAAGATAACACTTTTTAATTAAGTGTAATTCAACTAAACAATTAAATTTAATAATATTTGCACCAAAGAAATATGTACCATTCTCCAGTAATTTCTAGCAATAATGGAGAATGATCAGGAACCAATCCTGAAGAGAAGGTCTCTGCCAGGCTCTAGGGATGAAGCATGTGCTTCTCTGCTCCCTAAGCATGAATTCAGATGGAGAGTCAAAGGTCTGGAGCTATGCGGTTCAAGACGATAACCAGCAGCCATAGGTGGCTACTGAAGAGTTGAAAAGTGAATAGTCTGAATTGAGATGTGCTTCTAATGAGATTCTCCAAATCAGAACCACATGCTTTGGTGATTATTTTTACGCTATTCACAGCTGTTCTATTTCATTTTGCTTCCTCTTTCCATTTTAGCAAAGTTCGTTTTAAAAACACCAGTTTGTGCAGCTCTGCGTTCCTGAGAGAGAACAAGAAAAGACATCTATGGCTGCACCAGGGAAACACAGGAATCATAGGGCCCTTAGGGCTGTTCACAGCAGTGAGAGTCATGGTAGAAGCAAACAAAGCCCAGGGGAGAGGCAAAACCTCAGGAAGAGAGAGCCAGCCACTTCCGAGAGGAGCTTTCTCTCTTCACAGAGGGCCTGTCTGCTCCAGTCCTTTGGGGCTCAGCCCTGGGAGGGTTTGATGTTCTCTGCAACCACAGGGGCAACTCTCTGCCACTGTAATCTGCTCCCTCTTGGGACTCTTCAGGGTAGAACGTGGGTGGTGCTAAGAATTAAACATGCAAAATTCCAGGTTTCATTATTCAGGCAATATGTAATGTTTTATAGGCATTGAATCATTTGCAGTGACTTGGGATACAGGACTACACGAGCATCTCTAGTCCCCTGAACCAGGAACTGAGCCCCAGCGGAACTGAGCTGAGTCAGTGCTATGACATCACAGCCAACATCCACTGAGGCATTGGACTGACGAGGTCCTGTCTACAAACCTACACACCACCTTGTTGACTCCTCATAAGGACCCTATAGTAGAGGTATTACTCCCCCGATTGAACAAAGAAAACAGATCCAATATAGAATGAAACTAGTGGAGGCCCAATTTATAAACAAGCAAAACAATGCCTACTTTATGGAATCTTGGAGGTGTTAAAGAGAATTCCCTGTTCAAAAACATACCTCTCTCAAAGACCAGGTAAAGGCTGAAATTCCATAATATCCAGTAAATCCTTAATGCTATCCAATTCTGTAAAAATGCTGAAATTACTCGGAGAGGTCACATGAGCCCTGTCAGTCATTTATGTCTTGGCATAAATGAATTTAGTTACCCTTCCTCTGAGAATGTTTTTATATAAGGGAACATAGAATATATAAGACATGACTAGAATTAGCAACATACTTGGATTTTAAGATGAGATTTATCTTTAGACATTTTTAGAATGAGAAAAAGAGTATCACTACAGAAATTTCATTAAAACTCCAGCATTTTAGGCTTATTTTCTGCCATATAGAAATTTTGGGTGAGAATTAATAAAAGACAAACTTGAACAATAAAACTAGTCAAAATTCCAGGGTCTATTATTCAGACAATATATAAGGTTTATGAATTATATGCCATCAGCAGTCAGCACACAGTAGATCTGTGGGTTTCTTCCCCAACCTGAGATAAACCTTGCTGATTTTCTATGAAATGGGTTAACACAAATCACAAATTTCAGGAAACTTTGCTTTTGTTATAAACATCAAAGTCCCTGTTGGCTAATAATATACTAGAATTGGACCTATAGCTTAGTGGATTCATATAAAATCTGACTTGAAGTTATTGCTGGTATTTTTCTTTTATATAAATCTTGACTGAAGTAAGATTAACACATTAATCTATGTATTAAAACACATGTGTCAATATTGTGAAGTTGCTGCTTTAAAAAATCATCACCCACAAATATGTAAGCAGAATCACTAATTCTGTGCTACTCTAATTAATTTGCCAGGTCTTTATATATTATCCTACATAGATAAAATGGGAAAATATTCATTCTGAATCTACTGAACACATATTTTGTTGGACACATACACTGAATACCTACTATGTGCCAGACCGTATGCTGAATGCTATGAATAACATAGGAAGGACTGATCGACCGAGTTAAAGAATTGACGCCAATAGCTAAGACATACTGAATACTTACTAGGTGCTAGTCACTGTTCTAAAAACTTTAGATATTTTCTTTCATTTTATCCTCAATACATGCCTATGAGGTAGATAATATTACTACCCCTTTGAATACATGAGGAAACTAGCTTGAGCAATAAAACTAGTCAAAATTCCAGGATTTATTATTCATCTGAGGAAAGGACCTCACCAGTCCAACTTAAAGTTGACAAAATTAGCATATACACACACAGAAAAAATTCATACTGGTGGTATCTCTGAGGCATCTGGTAGAAGCAAACAGAAACCTGCTCTCGGAGACATAGTTTCAAACCAGGCTCCACAAACCCCAAAACTAAACCTTACATTCCCAAAGTTCAAAAGCATGACCAGGTTCATACAATACCAATGATAAGCAAGAATGACAATATACAAAAGAATTTAAGATATTAAAAAGCTGATAAAGATAATCATATAAATATTTTTAATGGGTGTGGGAAAGAGAATTAAAGAACTTAAGCTCAAAATAATGTAAAGAACAGATGGATTTGGAAATACACTAGAATTTCCAGAAATTAAAAATATATCATTAAATTTAAAAATTCAATGGATGGATTAAAGAGCCAATTTGATATAATGTAAGAAATAGCTCAAAAATTTTTAAATATGTTAAAAAATTCCCTAGGATAAAGCACAGAGAAATAAATGAATAGAAAATATTAAAAAGAAGATAAGAGATATGAAGAATAGAAGGGAAAGTTTCAAAAGACATTTGATATGACTTAGAATGACACAAATTTTTTTAAATGTAGGCAATATTTGAAGCATGAAAACACAATGACTAAGAGCTTTTCAAAATAAATGAAACACACAAATCCTCGAACTGAAGAAGTACTAGTCTCAAGAAGGATAAATTTAATAAATCCATACCTAAGTGGGTAATAGTAGATAGTAAGACAAAGAGAAAAAAATTAAAGCAACCAGAGAAAAACATCTAAACTGGACAACCCACACTGGAATGAATATTGGGTTTACACAAGCCTCCTCATTGGCCACAAGAGAGGCCGTGGGCATCTAAATTTAAAACATAGAACTATAAAACTTTCAGAAGAACACATGGGAGAAAATCTTTAGAACCTTCAGTCAGAAAGAGTTCTTAGATACAACAAAAAACAATCTTCAAAAGAAAAAAAATGATAAATTGAACTTAACAAAATTAAAATTGTCTGCTCTTCAAAAGACACAGTTAAAAGAATGAAGTCAAGCTACAGATTGGGAGAAATATTTGCAAATCATGTATCTGACAAAAGACTCTATCTAGAATATGTAAAAAACTCTCAAAAGTCAACAGTAAGAAAACAAACACAATTTTTAAAAGTTAAGCAAGAAATCTGAACATGTAATTTTCAAAAAAAGGTATGTGGTTTGCAAATAAGCACTTGAAAACATACTCAACATTATTATTCACCAGGCAAGTGCAAGTTAGAACCACAATGAGATACTACTTAACCTACTATGATGGCTTTTTTAAGAAACTAACAATATCAACTTCTGGTGAGGACGCAGAACAGCTGGAACTCATATATTTCCGGTGAGAATAGAAAATAGTTTGACAGTTCTTACAGTTAAACAAACACTTATACCATACAACCCAGAGATCCTATTCCTAGGTATCCAAGAGAAATAAAAACATATTTCCCTCAAAAAAAAATTCAGTGAGCAAATATCTATAGCAGCTTTGTTCATAATCACCATAACCTGAAAAATGATCCAAATGTTCCTCACCTGGGGAATGGATAAGCAAACCGTGATATACCCATACAAGGAATATTATGTGAACTATTGATACATGCAACAACACAGCTGAGTCTCAAATGCACTGTACCACCAGACAACGCTAGACTCAAAAGCTACACACTTTTTAATCCCATTCATATGACCTCCCGGAAAAGGAAACCTTATAGGGACAGAAAACAGATCAAGAGTTTCCAGATTTTAAGAGTAGGGGAGATTGATTACAAAGGGGGTAATGTTTTGAAGAGTGCTAGAAATATTTTATATCTTGATTGAGATGGTATCACGCTACACATTTGCCAGATTCAGCTATACATCAAAAAGAGTAAATTTTAAAGAATATAAAATGTTTAAATTAGCAACAAAAAAGTCAATGAGGTGTGTTATTATTTTTAATATTTCTGTTCATTGTTTTTCTCTGTGGTTCATTCTGGAGAGTTTTTTACATACTTTTTAAATTTTTGAATTCTTATACCATATGTATCAGTGTTAATAGATGGGAAGATTTAATATCATAAAGTTAGAAATCCTCTCCAAATTAATCTATAAATGCAAAGCAATTTCATTCACAACCCCAACAGTAATTTTCACAGAATTTGAAAAACTGATCTAAAATATAATAGAACAGAAAGTTAAGAATAAAGACAGTCCTAGAAAAGATTAAGATAGGGAGACCCACTCTAGCAGATACCAAGACTTATTCCACAGCTACAAGAGTCTAACACACAGTATAGTAATGATGCAGGATTAGATTAAACAAAACAAAGAGCTAAGCTAGAAACTGTATTTTACAAAGGTGCCTGCAGCTAGAGTTCTGGGTGCATGTTAAGATCATCCATTTAGAAACATCTGCACAAAAATTAGAAAACAGAAGTGGAGCAGAAGCCATCTTCCTAAGCTCCTGAAAGGACATAGACAAGGAAAATGAAAGGCAGTCATCTCTGCACATCTAGTCACCAGTGTTGTGGTCCTGAGGGGCTTGTGCAGTGTCAGACGGAGCAGCAGCAGCTTTCTGATCTCTGGGAACCAAGAACCTGAGACAAACCTCTTCCCGTGATTTCCTTCCCTGCTGGCCTTCCACTGCTTTGAGGAACTGAATTTCTTGTATTCAATCCCTTTCTGCTAGAAACACCTACAGTGCTTCCCATTTCCTGCACTAAATCATGATAGACAAAACTCTAAGAGTTTCATAACGCAAAGCCTAGTCCTTAAGCTAAAAGAATAAATGGAGATGGATTTGTAAACTTGCAAAGATTTTTTTCACCAAGAAGTTCAAAATTTTTGTTCAAACCTCAAAACAAATAAAAACCTTAAAACAAATTGTCCCATATCGCAGATTAAAAAAACTGATATTTTAAAAATCATCAAGTTCCGATATTTTAAGAAATGAAAAAGAGACTACCAAAGTAAGCAAAAAGCATCCATGGCCAGGTAATATACTAATAAAACATAAATCACATGGCCCTTACCCAAACTATATTTTTTAAATTACTGAACCTTTTTCATAGTAAGAGACAAAAGTGGCATAGATGTTGGGACACAAAACTTTCTTACGAAAAAGTTAACAAATGAGCATTAACAAAGTACAACTGTGAACAAATCAGCCACATCTGAAAATTTTAAAACAAAAGAAAGGAAGAGAAGGTAAGGAAAGAAACAATATTTTCACATTAAATGATCTAAAGTAAAATCCAAGATATCTATGAGTGCTCGCAGAACACACTCTCTAAAGAGGAACTTTAAAATGAGATGTCAACAAAACCCCTGGTTTATCAGTTGAGAGGTCAGGAGGAGTTTAAATAATTTTAAACAGCAACATATACCTTGAAGGATGCTGGTTCCGGTGAGAGTACTTCCAAAGAAGCATTTGAACCTCTGCTCCCAGGACGTGTTCTTGAATTTGAGGCTGGTTTTGAAATTCCATCTAAGTTGCCTTTTATAATATTCATTGAGATCCTGAAACAGACAAAAAATGTAAAGCAAGTTATGACCTGCATGTTTAATGTCCCATTAGTGTTAGGATGTAATTAACTCAGAGCCTTATAAGGATTATGTTGCTACCGAAGTCACACTACCCTAATTTCATCAAAAGACATCTGTGTCCATCCATCATTAAATCTTACTTCCCAGAATGTTAGACTCTGAAAGTGGCTTGAAAAGAACACAGAAGTGAATGCCATCTGAACGGCTTCCTGTGCCTCTGAAACACGTCCTGTGTTCTTGGTCTGAGAAGAGTCTCCTGCAGCACCACACCTCTCACCAAGATTCATGCTTCATCGTAATGATTTGCTAAGGCCTCTACGCTCTCTGGTTTTCCTTCCTTGTTCTGGCCATTCTTATATTATTATTCTTGCTCAGCCATTAGCCTGGGCTTCCCTCTTAGCTCTGATTTCTCCTCTCCTCCTTGGTGCTACATTTTCATGGAGTACCTATCCCCAGGTCGATGGTCAATGCTCTTTTTCTATCAACCCTTCCCTTCTAAGACTCCGAGTTCTACTACTGCCTGTGAGACAACAGAACAAAACCTACTTTCTCTATTAGAGGACAGACCTTCATTATCTGGCTACATATCACCAATCTCTGTATCTATTTTTCATGTGGCACCATCCACAGGCCTCAACACTCTGCTGTTCTATTTCCAGTGCTCTTTTCTGGAGCAGGAAAGGAGAGTGGTTTAAATCGGAGGGAGCTCTGGGGCACTGCAGCCACACTGACCCTTCCAAACCATGCATTGATCAGGCCCATTCCAGATTTGTTCAGTCATGAGGGGGTAGCATGCATGCTGAGGTAAATGGAAAAAATGGGAGAATTCCTGATTTTGCCTCCTCAGTGCTTAGCTTTACATGTGAATGGATACCCTCCAACAAATCCTTTCCAAAATTCCTACAAATATGAATTGTTTAAACCATTTCTCTCCTACTAGACTGAAGAAAGGCAGTTGCCTGTGGCCCAGCAAGTGTAACAATGTTCTTCTCTTATCCTACAAAATGACTTATCTATCTTTCCTTTTTTAAACAGCAGAGGCAGAGTTCAGAGCAATTTGAACATAGGAGGAAGCACAGACATAAATAACTTGACGCTCTTCCAAGGCACACAGAGGAGTTACATGCTTTGGCTTCCAACCACTCAGTGTGCCAAAGCTGGTGCTTCAGGGACCAGAAGGTCAACTCTTCCCATCTCAGCAAATGAAAAAGACATTGATTTCAACATTATTTAAATCCTGCAAAAGGGGCTGGGTTCACTTAGGAAGGCACTGACATGGGGTTTGTGGGATGACGGATCACCCTGGCCCATCGCAACAATCAAAAAGCCTAAGTCACCAAAAGACCAGATGTCTCGTAAATGCCACAAGCAGCCTGTCAAGGGAGACTTACTGCAGCTTACAAAGGAAGCAATGAAATGGGAGCTCATGCAGAGCCGGCATAATACATGTCAACAGAGAGGCACAAGGAACAGTCAATGACAAGGATCACCTAAAAGGCTCCAAAAATCGGTTCTACAATGTTTGCTCCTGAAAATAATAAATTAAACAAAATACAGCTCCCAGGGTGAGTAGAGCTGTAGCTGGCAATCTTATAAATTTTGCCATATAGAGGAAAGTATGGATAGAGGGCACTGAAGTAGGATTTTATATGTATTTGCATGTTTGGGAAGAAATCTCAATAGTCACACAGAAATTCCACAAGACAAATAGAGCATTGTATAAGAAAGCAAGCAATCAAATGATAATTAATTACTTAAGATTATATAAGCACTGAATGTCGATTTAACCAAATACTGTGCCTTAATTATATTGGGTGTATGTGGGGAAGAGTAAGGAAAAGGAGAGGGGGCAGTATAAGATATCTATCTGTCACTATAGGAGATCAAAAGGCATGTCCAAAAATTGATAAAGCCAAGAGATATTTGTGAGATCAAGAGGGTTGCCTCTGTAGAGTGAGATGAGGAATTACTTTTTTTCAATTGTAAATGTTAGAGTACAGTTCAACATTTTTTACTATAATACTTTAATAAAAGTAAAAACTAACTTTTGAACTGATAAATAAATGTAAAATACAAAATATCGAAGGGAATAGAAAGCAACATAAAGACAATTTTCATAAAAATGAGGTTAATGATTACTAAGCATGACACCAAAGCATAAATCAAAAAAGGAAAAGACTAATAGATTTGATTACATAACACTTAATGCTATCAAGTGTCAAACAAACAGCAAAAAAAAGAACAAAATTAAAAGATACCTGAGACACTGGGGAAAAACATATGCAACATATACACAAAAGGTTAATAAATTTACATATTTAAAGAGCTCTCAACACCACAAAACAAATAATAAATCCAATTAAAAAATGGGCAGAGGACCTGAACAGACATTTTTCCAAAGTCACACAGATGGCCAACATGCACATGAAAAGATGCCCAACATCAGTAATAATCAGGGAAATACAAGCCAAAACCACAGTAAGGGATCACCTCCCACCAGGCAGAATGGCCACTATCCAAGAGAAATAAGCAAGTGTTGGTGAGAATGTGAAGAAAAGGGAATCCTCCTACTGTTGGTGGGAATATAAATTGGTCCAGCCACTGTGGAAAACAGTATGGAGGTTCCTCAAAAAACTAAAAATAGAACTGCCATATAACCAAGCAATTCCACTGCTGGGAATTTACCCAAAGAAAACAAAATCTCTGATTCAAAAAGATACATGCACCCCTATGTTCACTGCAGCATTATTTACAATAGCAAAAATATGGAAGCAACCCAAATGCCATTGATAGATGAATGGATAAAGATGTGGTACATATACACAATGCAATAGTACTCAGCCACAAAAAAGAAGGAAATCTTGCCATTTACAACATGGATGAACCTAGAGGCAACCAAGGTAAGTGAAATAAGCCAGACAAAGAAAGACAACTGCCATGTGATTTCACTTATATGTAGAATCTAAAAAACAAAACAACCAAAAAGAAACACACCCATAAATATTGACAACAGCCTGTGGTTACCACGGGAGGGGTTTGGAGGGATGGGTGGGTGAAAAAGGTGAAGGGAATAATGAGGTACAAACTGCAAACTGCAAAGTATGTTCGTTATAGGAAAGGAAGTACATATAGAATACAACAATATTGTAATCTCTCGGTATGGTAATGGGGTGACTACACTTACCATGTCAAGTGTATTACAGTAGTAATGTACATAAGTATTGAGTCACTATGTTGCACATCTGAAACCCATATGATATTGTACATCAGCTTTATTCCAATTTAAAAAAAAAGAGCTCTTAACAATCAGTGAGAAAAAGAAATGTTCCAATAGAAAATTGACTAAGGGTATAAACAAGGAATTAGGAAGGAAGGGAGGGAGGGAGGGAAGGAGGAAGAAAGGAAAGACAAATTGTCAATGTCTTACTAAAAAAAAGAATTCTGACTTCTCTATCTAAAGGAATATATAGAAAGGGACCTGAAAATGATCACCAGTCAAGGAAGTAATGGGGTGGGTTCTGGATTTGTGGGTTCATGGATGTCCTTATGCCATTTTTTTACCTTTTGCTTATTTGTATTTTTTGTTGTTGTTTTCTATTAAGTATATCCTGAATTCATAGTTAAGGAATTTATGTAGAAAACTTTCTAGAACATATTAAAGTACATTCAAAATTAAATTAAAAGCCACCCAGTATTCACCACCCTGAGCTAAACATTGTTGGCACATTTCTTTTCCATTTTTGCTCTCTATCTTTTCAACAAAATTGGGCTCATACATTTCTCACTTATGAGTGCATGATGAGTATTTTTTATTACTCATTAAAGTTACTTAAAAAATTGAATATTGTTAACTTCATATTCCTTTAAATTGATGGATATATGACCAGATTCTAAACTGTTACAAATCCCTATGTATGGACTAAGGGCAGACAGGCCCAAAATGTGCCACTTTGTCATGTGGACTGTTTTGAGCTGAAGGCAGTCGAGACCCTCTGGGCTCAAGAGAAACCTGTGCCCCTCCTTTAACTACCTGGAAAAATCTAGATGGGGGTCCTTCTCAAAATAAGGGTTATTACCAGAGATAAATTTTATCTGTATGACCTACCTGTATGGCAAGGCAAACATGTAATTGCCAAATATCTGCTCTTCTTACCTCTTATGAATTGCCCTCCTCCCCTTTAAAGCCCAAGGCCCCTATCCCATTTCTTAGCTCAGGATAGCATATATACCTCATTTTACCTTTCTGTCTTGAACCATTCCCATACATATGAAATTAAATTTTATTTTCTCCTGTTAATCTGTCTCACAACAATTTCTGAGGTCAGCAAGAACCTTGAAGAGTAGAGGATATTTTTTTCTCCCCAACAATTACTAACATGACCAGCTTTTTAAAATACTCATTTCAAACAAGATTAATTTAAACTTTTTCACACAGGCTTGTGAGAAATGTTTTAAAAGCATTTAAAACCAAAGGATGATTTAAAACCAAAATGGGAGCACATGGCTGCTGTAATTTGATATTTTTTGGATGAATGGAAAAATCAAAAGAAAATGAATCCCCTTGTTTAGTAATAATGAGTAACTTTTTAATAAATATTTATTACTAAAAATTTACTAATAATTTTTAATAATAGCCCAACCTTAAAAAAAGTGGAATTACATTTGTTTTCATGATTTTAATGTGTAAAAATTATTTTATGGTAGTTTTTTTTTACTTTATGTATTTATTATGTAAGAAATACTTGTGCATGAGAGCGGAAAATATCTAGTAATACAGAAGAATGTAAGTTTTTAAAGTCAAATTGTCCCACACCCAATCTATTACTACTGTTAATAGATTTTTGTCGGTCTCATTTTTGTTTTTTGGGTATATGCAAAGTTTCTATCCTTTATACGTACCTACTCTCCCCAACAAACACACACAAATGGTATGGTATGCAACTTATTTTTTCACATTTAATATATTTTGGAGACTTTTCCATATCACCACATACAGATGTATTTCATGCTTCCAAATGATAGCTAGTATTCCACTGCATAGATAAAGCATTTTTTAAATCAGCTCATTTAGGTAGTAAGTAGAGTATTTGCTATTAAAAGCAATAAAAAAGTTTACTCAAAATGGATCACAGGCCTAAAAAGTAAAACTTAAAACTATATAATTTCCATAAAATATCTGTGATTGTGAGGTAGGTAAAGATTTCTTAGGTACAACATCAAAAGCATGATTATTAAAAGAAAATATTGATAAATTGGAATGCATCAAAATTTAAAACTTCAAAAGACATTAGGAAAAGGAAAACAAAAGCCAAATATCAGGAGAAAATATTTGCAAAACATATATCTAAAAAAGGATTAATATCCAGAATTTATAAAGAAGTATCAAGACTCAGTAATAAGAAAACAAAAGATCTGAATAGGCACATCACCAAAGGTGTATAGGCGGCAAACATGAGAACTCTTCCAACATCATTAGGCACCAGAGAAATGCAAGTTAAAACCGCAATGAGATACCACTACACAATCAGTGAAATAATTTTTTTTTAAAGCTCACAATGCCAAGTGCTGATATAGCTGAGGAGCAACTGGAAATTTCATTTGTTGCTGGTGAGAATGCAAAATGAGACAGCTGTGTTGCAGAACTGCTTGGCACTTTTTTATAAAGTTGAACATACACTTACCATATGACTCCACAATCTCATTCCTAAATATTTACCCAAGAAATAAAAATTTATATTCACACAAAAACCTGTACATGAATGTTTATAGCAGCTTCATTAATAACTGCCAAAAACTGGAAATCTAAATGTCCCTTGACTAGTGAATGGATAAGCTAATTTTGGTACATCCATATAATGGAATACTATTCAGCAATGTAAGGAAACAAACTACCGATACTAAACATGGATGATTATCAACTGCATTATGCTAAGTTGTGTTAAAAAGAGAACAACGGGCCCAAAGATGGAGTCACTCATGCTAATAGGTGGGCAAAGCCAGGCAATACCTAACCGAACAGCAGTTTCATCCCCTCAACCCTGGAATGTAACTTTTAAACAGTCAACATGGAATTTCCTGGTCAACAGTAGGAAATTTACTGATAGACCCCCTTCTATTCCCCTTAGGAGGGTAACTTTGCCTGAAACAATGGATCCTTTGCTAATAATTTCCTTTTCTCTGCTTCCTCCCTACCTTTAGAAACCTTTACTTTCCTGCAGTTCAACAGAGCATCCCTACTTGCTGGAGGGGATGCTTCCCAATTCATGAATGGCTTTACAAAGGCAGTTAGATCTTCAAATTCACTTAACTGAATTTAGTTTTTGAGAGAAGCCAGATTCAAAAGGCTCCATAATGTTTGCTTCCAATTATGACATTCTGGAATAGACAAAACTATAGTGACACAAAATTGATTAGTGGTGGCCAAGACTTGGGGTGGGGAGGGGTTAACTACAAAAATGTAGTGGAGCGGAAAGGATGACACTGCTCTGTATCTTGATTGTGGCGGGAATTAAGCACTCATGCACTTGTCAAAGCTCAGGGAACTGCACATTAGAAAGGTGAATTTCTTATGTACACTTCAAATTTAAGTTAACCTCTTTTTACAAATCTTTGTTTACTTAAGTGTATGTATCTAGAAAATGAATTAGAATTGCTGAGTCAAAAAACACTTGGCATTTCAAATTTTGACAGTCTGTCAATTCGTCCTCCAAAAAACGTTGTACCAGATTACACCAACAGGTACAGTGTATGAGGAGATGAAAGTGTTTGTTTCCTCACAGGGGCCTGGGGGTCAGCCTGGTTATTGTCAATGCTTCTTCATCTTCCTCATTCTGATAATTGTCATAAGGTATCTGTGTGTTTGATTTAGCATTTCTTTATGAGAGAAGTTGAAACTCTAGTCAAATGCGTAATTCCTGGCCACCTCTTATTGTTAATTTTTCTGTGAAATTCCTGTTTGCATCCTTGGTCTATTTTAAATAGCTAGCGATTAATTTTTTATATAAATTCTAGATCCGAGAGGCCAGACGGCCTTACAGGGCAGTGTGGTCATGTTGATCATGGTGTATGATCCTCTTGATGTATTTTTGAATTCGGTTTGCTAATATTTTGTTGAGTATTTTTGCATCTATGTTCATCAGGGATATTGGTCTGTTATTTTCTTTTTTGGTGTGATCTTTCCCTGGTTTTGGTATTAGAGTGATGCTGGCTTCATAGAATGAGTTTGGAAGTATTCCCTCCTCTGCTATTTTTTGAAAAACTTTAAGGAGAATGGGTGTTATTTCTTCTCTATATGTCTGGTAGAATTCAGCGGTGAATCCATCAGGTCCGGTGGTTTTGTTCTTGAGTAGTTTTTGATTACCGCTTCTATTTCGTTGCTGGTGATTGGTCTGTTTAGTTTTTCTATTTCTTGTTTGGTCAGTTTTGGAAGGTTGTATTTTTCTAAGAAGTTGTCCATTTCTTCTATGTTTTCCAGCTTGTTAGCATATAGATTCTCATAATATTCTCTTATAATTCTTTGTATTTCTGTGGGATCCGTCGTGATTTTTCCTTTCTCATTTCTGATTCTGTTTTATGTGTGTAGATTCTCTTTTTCTCTTAATGAGTCTGGCTAGGGGTTTATCTATTTTGTTATTTTTTCAAAGAACCAGCTCTTGGTTTCATTGATTTTATTCTATTGTTTTATTTTTCTCAATTTTATTTATTTCTTCTCTCATCTTTATTACGCCCTTCCTTCTGGTGACTTTGGGCCTCATTTGTTCTTCTTTTTCCAATTTCAGTAATTGTGTCTTTAGAATATTCATTTGGGAATATTCTTCTTTCTTTAGGTAGGCCTGGACTGCAATATACTTTCCTCTTAGAACTGCCTTTGCTGCGTCCCAACGAAGTTGTGGCTTTGTGTTGTTGTTGTCATTTGTCTCCATATACCCTTTGATTTCTGTTTTGATTTGTCATTAACCCATTGATTAATTAGGAGAATATTGTTACGTCTCCATGTATTTGTGAGCCTTTTTGTTTTCTTTCTAAAATTTAATTCTAGTTTTACACCTTTAAGATCTGAGAAGTTGGTTGGTAGAATTTCGATATTTTCGACTTTACTGAGGTTCTTTTTGTGGCGTAGTATGTGGTCTGTTCTGGAAAATGTTCCCTGTGCACTTGAGAAGAATGTGTATCCTGTTGCTTTTGGGTGTAGAGTTCTGTAGATGTCTGTTAGGTCCATCTGTTCTAGTGTGTTGTTCAGTGCCTCTGTGTCTTTACTTATTTTCTGTCTGGTTGATCTGTCCTTTGGAGTGAGTGGTGTGTTGAAGTCACCTAAAATGAATGCATTGCTGTCTATTTCCTCCTTTAATTCTGTTAGTATTTGTTTCACATATGTTGGCGCTCCTGTGTTGGGTGCATATATATTTATAACGGTTATATCTTCTTGTTGGATTGACCCCTTTATCAATATGTAATGTCCTTCTTTATCTTTTGCTACTTTCTTCGTTTTGAAGTCTATTTTGTCTGATACAAGTACTGCAACACCTGCTTTTTTCTCTTTGTTGTTTGCATGAAATATCTTTTTCCATCCCTTCCCTTTTAGTCTGTGTATATCTTTGGATTTGAGGTGAGTTTCTTGTAGGCAGCATATAGATGGGTCTTGCTTTTTTTATCCATTCTGTTACTCTGTGTCTTTTGATTGGTGCATTCAGTCCATTTACATTTAGGGTGATTATCAATAGATATGTACTTATTGCCATTGCTGGCTTTAGATTCGTGGTTACCAAAGGTTCAGGGTTGCTTCTTAACTATCTAACAATCTAACTTAACTTTCTTGTTAAGTTATTGTAAACACAGTCTGATGTTTCTTTATTTCTCTCCCTTCTTATTCTTCCTCCTCCACTCTTTATATACTAGGTGTTTTATTCTTTGCCTTTAGTTAGTATTTGGATGGTCTGCTTTCTTTGCTATGATTTTATTTTCTCTGGTAACATCTTTTTAACCTTAGGAGCGCTTCCCTGTAGAGCAGTTCCTTTAAGATGTCCTGTAGAGGTGGTTTATGGGAGGCAAAGTCTCTCAGCCTTTGGTTGTCTGGAAATTGTTTAATCCCTCCATCATATTTAAATGATAATCGTGCTGGATACAGTATTCTTGGTTTGAGGCCCTTCTGTTTCATTGTGTTAAATATATCATTCCATTCTCTTCTAGCCTGTAAGGTTTCTGTTGAGAAGTCTGATGATAGTCTGATGGGTTTTCCTTTGAAGGTGTTCTTTTTTTTTTTCTCTAGCTGCCTTTAATACTCTGTCCTTTTCTTTGATCTTTGCCATTTTAATTATTATGTGTCTTGGTGTTGTCTTCCTGGGGTCCCTTGTGTTAGGAGATCTGTGGGCTTCCGCGGACTGTGAGACTGTTTCCTTCCCCAGCATGGGGAAGTTTTCAGCAATTATTTCTTCAAAGACACTTTCTATCCCCTTTTCTCTCTCTTCTTCCTCTGGTACTCCTATAATGCGAATATTGTTCCGTTTGGATTGGTCGCACAGTTCTCTTAATATTCTTTCATTCCTAGAAATCCTTTTATCTCTCTCTGCCTCAGCTTCTCTGTATTCCTGTTCTCTGATTTCTATTCCATTAACAGTCTCTTGTATCTCGTCCAGTCTGCTGCTAAGCCCGTTCATCACTTGTCTCATTTCTGCATTGTCTTTCCTAACTTCCCTCACTTCCTCCCTCAGCTCTTGCATATTTCTGTGTAGATCCATCAGCATGGTTATGAGTTTTATTCTGAATCCTTTTTCAGGAAGATTCTGCATTTCCATCCCTTCAGGTTCCCTCTCAGGTGTTGTCTTGGTCTGGTTGTTTTTTGTCTGTACCGTATTCCTCTGTCTTTTCATGTTGATAGGAGTGGTTGCTGGTAGGTGCCATGTATTTCAGCTGGGTTCTTTAAGACTTAAAAAAAAACAAGAAGAAGAAAAAAGAAGGAAGAGGAAGAAAAGAGAAAAAGAAGAAAGAAAGAAAAGAAGGAAAAAAGAAAGAGAAAAAGGAAAAAAAAAAAGCCCACCCGGAGTTGGTTCTTTAAGGATGCTGTAGGTGTTCCTGTTGCTCCAGTATTCCACAGCCGCGGCCACGCTGCTCTTTGTAGCTCTGGCCGGGGCGGGAACGAGTGGGAGGCTGTTGTTCTCTGTATAAAGTTTTAGTGTGGCTGTTACCTTTTCTTAGTCACCAGCCAAGGGGTCCAAAATTCCTCAGGACTCCCAGCCCGCTGGGCTGAGCCTGCCGGGGCGATGGTGTTCC